>JADRCD010214007.1:36137-59375 GCA_019843815.1 Montemys delectorum
CTTCTTCTTCTTCTTCTTCTTCTTCTTCTTCTTCTTCTTCTTCTTCTCCTTTTCCTCCTCCTCCTCCTCCTCCTTCTCCTGCTCCTCCTCCTTCTTTTCTTCATAATCTCAGTACCTTAGAAGCTGAGGCTCTGTCTCAGAACCCAAACCAAACCAAACAATTTAGTAATTTTTTGTATTTTTAGTTGGTTTGGTTTTTTTTTCCTCTCTCTCTTTTTTTTAAAGATTTATTAAATGAGTACACTATAGCTGTACTGATGGTTGTGAGCCATCATGTGGTTGCTGGGAATGAAGGTTGCTCACTCCAGTAGCCCCGCTTGGCCCATTTGACCCTGCTCACTCCTGCTTTATTTATTGTTATATGTAAGTACACTGTAGCTGTCTTCAGATGCACCAGAAGAGAGCATCAGATATCATTATGGGTGGTTGTGAACTCAGGACCTTTGGAAGAGCATTCAGTGCTCTTACCCACTGAGCCATCTTTCTAGCCCTTGTACAGGTTTTTTTTTTTTTTTTTTTTTTTTTTTTTTTTTTTTTTTTTTTTTTTGGTTTTTCGAGACAGGGTTTCTCTGTGTAGCCCTGGCTATCTTGGAACTCACTTTGTAGACCAGGCTGGTCTCGAACTCAGAAATCCGCCTGCCTCTGCCTCCCAAGTGCTGGGATTAAAGGCGTGCGCCACCACTGCCTGACCTGTACAGGCTTCTTAAGAAAGAAATGTCTTGTCTCATGTTATAGTCATGCAATCTTGGCTGCTTGGGAAGCAGAGGCAGGAGGATCACAAATTTAAGGCCTGCTTTTGCTACAGAACAGCAGACTCAAGGCCTGTTTGGATGACACCCTGTTTTAAAGTAAAAAAAAAAAAAAATAGCATTCCAGGAATGTAGCTTATTGGCTTGCCTAGCAGGTTTGAGACTTCAAATTCACTTACCAGAAGTGTGAAAAGAGAGGAGAGAAAAAAAGGCCTTTTATATTGTAAAGCATTTATTGGTTCACATAATAAAATCCTGCTTGTAGTCTATACTGATTAGTCAAGTAACACACTAGTCAAAAGCTCTAAGATAATGCTCTTTACTTTTAAGAGATTATACCTAATACTTCTACTTTTAATTTTATTATTACTTTTTAAATCCAAAATAGGACAGTGAGACTGGCATGGTAGCATTTAATGCTTCACTTAGTAGGGTATCAGGTAGATTAGGAATTTGAGTCTATCCTTGGCTGCACACTGGAGACTGATTCAGAAAGCAGAAACAAAACAAAGGCTGGCTATTGATCCCAGGGATTTGACTTGTTGTTTGGGGTTTTATGTACTTTATAGTTCGATCCCACAGTGAATGACCTGGACAGAAGTAATGCTTAGTTACAAGAATATTACAGAATTCCTACCTCTGTTGTCTTGGATCCTAGGATACTAACATTCATTCTTCCCTTTTAAAAGGGATTTAAAAATATTTACATGTTTTACATGCATTTGTGTGCCTGAGTTGCATGTATGTACACAGCATGTGTGCAGTTCCCATGGAGTCCTGAAGAGGTCATCAGATCTTACAGAACTGGAGGTACAGATGGTTGTGAACTTCCATGTGGGTTCTGGGAACCGGACTGGGATCTTCAGCAAGAGCAGTAGGTGCTCTTACTTGTTGAGCTGTCTCTCCAGCTCCGGAACCATGTCATTTTGTATTACGGACTCAGACATCTACTAGAATTGTCTCCTTGGTATTCTGACCCAGCTCTTTTGGAGCTGGAGGATGTTAGGAGCTTTGTCTCTTAGTATATGTTACATACAGTATATGATACATGATCTGTAACATCCTCATTGATTTTAGTCATTCTATTCTTTAGTATAATATGAACATTCCCTATTTTTAACACTTGAAATTGGCATGCATTTTAAAACCAGTTATATGTTAACTTTTAGGGATTTGTGTGTATATGTGGTACACAAAATGTGGTAATTTTCTCTCTAGTGTTGGGCACTATATTTAGGGCCTTGCACTTCCCAGGTAAACACCCTGAGCACTGAGCTAAAACCCTCAACTCTAAGAGTTGTATTTATATTGTATACTTAGTATTTTATGAGTAAACTGAGATACATAGTCACATGCCTGATTATTTCAGAATTCATTACTGTGCACAGTAGTGAAGAGAACACTATTTTATCTGTTTCTGTAAATTTGCATGTGAGCATCTGTCTAGGTGGGGGATGGACCTGGAGAACTGCTGCTTTGTGAACTGTGCTTGTCTTTGGTTTTGCTGCCTAAAGGGACTGCAACTTTTGACTAGCATTTACAGATACACTTGTTCTCTTTAGATACAGTTCTAGTGCTTCTTGACAGTTTTGATGGATAAAAAATGGCATCTGACTGTAGGTTTTATGCTTTCCTTATTGTCAGTGAGGTTGGAATTTTTTTGATGTCTCTTGGTTTGCATTTTCTTTCTGTGACTTACCTATTGTGTATCATTGCCCATTTTTCTGTTGAGTATTGCCAACGATATTATTTCATATAGTCTAGGCTAGCCTAGACAGAACTAGATAGGTAGCCAAGAATGACCTTAACTCTGTATCCTGCTTTTACCTGGAAAGTTCCAGGACTTATAAGCATGAACCACCACACCCAGATGAATAAAGTCAAGCTTGTCTGCTCACAGTGTATTCTTTTTCTCTTCATAGTATGTATTTTTTTGTATTTTTGGCTTCTCATTTAAAGGTTGATGATTAATTTGTTAAAAATGTAGCATGCACTTTAAACTGAAAGGGATAAAAATGTAAGTCTGTATGAACACCCAAAGTGTTCAGACATTTAGAAACTCAGATTTCTTTTGGCTTTATGGTCTTTGGAGTAGGTAGGTGGGAATATGTAAAATTTGTACTAGTCCTCTTGAAGGAACAGCTTTGCTTTATTTGGAGAATAATTTGAGTGAAATGTTACGAAAGACAAATACAGCATTATAAAGATCTCATGCTAAACCACAGGTGTTCATTCTTGGAGTACAGTTTGGGGAATTATTAACCAGAGCCAGCTCTACTGTCTTTCCTCCCCTCATAAAGAACCTCCTCTTAACGTCTTATAAGCCATCCTAAGCTACATGCTGAGGTTCTGCCTCAGGACTCAAGCCCCCTAGTCCTCCAAAACCAAAAATCAAACCAGGACATGCTCCCTCTCTTTCTTTTTTCTTTTTCTTTTTCTTTTTTCTTTTTTCTTTTTTTTTGGTTTTTAGAGACAGGGTTTCTCTGTGTAGCCCTGGCTTTCCTGAAACTCACTCTGTAGACCAGGCTGGCCTGGAACTCAGAAATCCACCTGCCTCTGCCTCCCAAGTGCTGGGATTAAAGGTATGCGCCACCACCACCCGGCTATGTTCTTTCTAACTCCTTAACTTCCTTTTTTTTTTTTTTTTTAAATAGTTTGTTTGTTTGATTTTTTTTTTTTTTTTTGCATAGTGTGGGATGAGGTGGATAACTACACTGAACTGAAATAGTTGGCCAGTTTTGTCTGTAGGAAATACACAGCAGTTATAGCACAGTGGAGCAAGTAGCATTTTATTTTAAATTTGAAAGTGTCTCGGATCACAGTTGCCATGTGTTGGAGGTCGACCTTGCACTCCTGATTCTTCTGTCTCCACTTCCCTAAATGGCTGAGAGTATGGGCATGTGCTACCATATCATACCAGGTTTTGTTTTGTTTTGTTTTTGTATACAAAAATTTAAATTTAGAAATGAAAGCCAAAATAACAATCTTCAATTTCTTCTACAAAAAAAAATCTTGATATCAGAAGCAACAGCAGTTTCTCTAGGTTTTATAGTCTCAGTGGAAGTTTAGGAACTTAAAACTCTGTTATTTTTGAAATGCTAGAACTTTAGTTTTTTTTTTTTTTTTGACATTTGCATCTAATTTCTTTTTTTCTTTTTTTTTTTTAATTAGGTATTTTTTTAAGATGAGTCTTGGCTACTCAGGATTTTGTCTTGAGACCTGGCTTGCCTCGAATAATACTTGCTTCTTCTTCCCAAGAGCGGACACTAAAGGTGTTTGCCATGTGCTCAGCATCTAGTATTTTTTGTAGAATTTGTGTGTGTGTGTGTGTGTGTGTGTGTGTGTGTGTGTGTGTGTGTAGGCATGCCTGTGGGGGAGAGTCAGAGGACATCTAGCTCACTTCGATGTGTGTCATCAGGCTTGGTGGGTATTGCCTTCACCCACTGAGCTATCTTGCTGGCTCTCAAATGATAAAACTATTAAACGAATTTAACTCAGATAGCTAGGCCAAACCTTCTCGCTTCATATCAGTGAGATGGTGTAGAATCAGACTAATAAAACATTGATAACCTCTCTGGTTGTAGAGATGATGTTGATAGTCTCCAAAACTGACTAGATTCATTCAATAGGCCCTTCCTGCCAGAGTGATCAATGAAAGCTGGCAGTTGAGCTGTAAAGATGAAAGTAAGAAACAGGACCTGGCTAGGACACTTTCCAAGCTGCTGAGCTGCCTTCAGACTATAGTGGGCTCCAGGTTTCCAGTTTTGTGAGCTGTCAATCATGCTGGGGTGGGCCTTGGTGCTGCAGCTATCTGTGAGTCATTTCTGTAAGTAACCCTTCATCTACAGTCCTGTAAATAACCCAAGTAAAACTCTGGTTGACCAAGTTGGACTTGGTTCCTGTTTGTCGTATGGTCTGTTGTGGGCACCCTGTCTTGGGGGAGTACATATGTGGATAGTTTCTTCTTGGGAAAATTTTTTGTCACACAACATACATTTATGTCATAAGGCGACTTTAACTGCATGCTTCATTTTCTGTCCCAGCCTCTCTTCCTTTAAGAGACAGTAAGCTCACTTAGCAGAACCCATATCTACTTACTTTAATATTGGAAGAGTTGGTAGGTGTTTTGGTTTTTTTTCTTTTTTGTTTTTGAGACAGGGTCTCTATGTTGCTCTGATTGTCCTGGAATTTGATATGTAGGCCAGGCTGGCCTTGAACCCACAGAGATCTGCTTGCCGCTGCCTCCTGAGTGGAGTTGATAGATTATTAAGATTAAAGATGTAATTCTTTAATCTCAGTGCCGTGGAGGGGCAGAGGGAGGTGGCTCACTGTCAGTGTAAGCCCTGCGCCGTATACATAGCAAACGACAACGACAACAACAACATACCCCCCAGCCCCCAAAATAAAAGCAACTCTGATGTCCTTCCATGGATGGATAAATAAAATGTCATATATACATGCATGAAATACTATTTAATCTTACAAAAAGAAAATCTGGTTACATGTTAAACATGGATAAATCCTGACATTCTAAATCATCAAATGGGCAAATATGAGTCCACTTATGAAGTTTATTTTGAAGTCAAATTCATAGAACAGAAAAAAAATGGTGGTTGCCAGAGTCTAGAGGATAGGAAATTATTGTTTAATGGCCACAGTTCCAATGGCAAAAGAGGGCTGGTATTAGGAGGGAAGTGTAATATATATATATATATATATATATATATATATATATATATATATATATATATATTGTAGTTTTTAAGAAGGAAGATAATTTTTAAAATTATTTGGACAAGTGGAAGGAAACTGAAAAAGGAGACTTTAAGAAACTATTGACTTATATTTGTCTTGTCATTTAATTAGCCCTTTACCAATAAGACATAGATAAGTTTAGCAGAAAATGTTTCAGAAATTGAATTAGTTAGCAAAGCATTTCTGCCTTGGATCCTGCTTTGCTCAGTAGACCCCATTTTATGCATAAGATGAAACCAGGAGAACATGGCTTATAATAGTTCACAATGGCCAAATCCGTATCTGTTGATATTCATGTTGCTTATATTACTGGTTACTTGTTATACAAGGTAGGGTTTAGATAGGATTTCAGGTTAACTATAGGATTAGGGTAAAACCCATGCCTATCTATTTTGGTTTGTACCATACGTTTATAAAGAACATAACTTTATTGCTCATTCTGTACTCCCAAGGTACAACCAGATGCAGGATTTGTTGAAAGCTTGCTCTTTGCTCCAAAGACGGCCCCTAGCTGTGACTTAATATTATGGAGGGGCAGTCAAGGTCCTTGGCCTAATCAACCCAAAGCCCCCTTATATTTTTGAGATAGGGTCTCACTCTGTAGCCCAGGCTGGCCTTGAACTCTCTGCCTCAGCCTCCTAGCTTCTAGGATTACACTTGGTAGGGAGGGAAGGTTTGAGTGTATTTTTTTGACAGGGTTTCTCTGCATAGCTCTGGTTGTCCAGGAACTTGCTCTGTAGAGCAGGCTGTCCTCTAACTCAAAGGGCCACCTGCCTCTGCTCTCCCCAACCCCCAATGCTGGGATTAAAGGCATGTGTCACTATACCACATTGACTGTACAGATTTTGAGAGTCTGTAAACATAAATATTCAAAACAAAGTACCTGAGATGAGAGCTGGGTACGGTGTGCACACTTGGAATTCTTCACTTCCTTCGAAGGCAGGAGGATTGCTGTGAGTTTTAAGCTAGCCACAGCTACAAACAAAAAAGTTTCTGAAGTGACTAAGCCTGAGAAATAAAAGATTAATGGCTGCTCCATTAGGAACCTTTATTATGCTCCTACCTAACAGTTGTAGGTAGTTGCCACTGTCAAAGAGGTAGTATTTCAAAACCCCATTCCTAACTCTAATGATGAGAACAAATGGCAAAGACACAAAGAATATAGCTGCAGAGTGCAGCCTAGTTTATATTCCAAGGAAAAAAATGAGGCATAGTGTATATAAAAACAATGTTTTGGATTCCATTGTGTTCAGTAACTATTGAGTATACAGCAACTGGTATTAATAAGTGACTTTTATATTTGTCATTTTGGATCTATGGGTATGGATTATTTAAGTGTTTTAAAAACTAGTATCATAGGAGAAAGTTAACATTGAGTCCATGATTGAGCAGCCTTACAAAAATGTATAATATACAAGTTTGATATGTCTAGAAAGAGTTCTCAATTTGGATTATTTTGTTAAATTAGCTGGGTATTTAATCCCAGCACTAGGGAGGCAGAGTCAGATGGATCTCTGTGAGTTTGTTGCTAGACTGATGTAAATTGGGAGTCCCATGTCTGTCACAGTTATATAATGAGACCCTACCTTAAAATGTGGTAAATTAGTACAGCTTCAGAATTGCCCCTGGGTAAAGATATAGGATAGATGATTAAGCTTGCTTTTTGGGAGGGGTGGGGATGGGGAGCAGATGAATTTCCTTAAAGGTTTAAACCCCAGAGTTTAATTTAGTGAATATAAAGTCTTGATCTGTCTGTGAAGTTTGTCTCCGACTTTATAGTAGGGCAGCTTGGAAATTGGATAGGTGGTAGATGGGAAACTTGGAAGCTTTATCTCAAGGGTAACGTCATACATAGTTTTGAGACCAATTACTTGGTCCCTTTGAGGTTTGGTTTTCTTGTTTTAATTTTTGTTTGTGCATCCATGATGTGTGTGTGTGTGTGTGTGTGTGTGTGTGTATACAATTTTGTGGAGTTGATTCTCTCCATCTAGCTCCTGTAGGTTCTGAGTATTGAACTGAGGTTGTTAGCCTTGTGCAGCAAATGCCTTTATTCACTGGACTTCAGTGATCACAAGAGCAAATTAGAAAGATAACAGTATCATTAAGCCAAATATTATAAAGCATTCAGTAAGCAGTTGCATAGTTATCCCCTCATCGGTTATAGCTCTTTCCTAATATTTTTCCAGTTTGTTATTTTTAATATTGTAGATATTATATACTGTGGTAATTATTTCTAAGATAAAAACAGTTCATAGATGTGATGTTAAAATATGAGACAACACAGTTGTATTAAACTCTGTATTAGAGTTTAAAATTGGGTCGAATAAAGGTAATTTGTGTGTCTGTGATATATGTGTGCAGTATATTTGTGTGTATATGCATGAGTATATGCTCATGTGAATGTGTGTATGTGTAAGTCAGGAGGATGTAAGGGTCCTGATGCATCACTCCTCTCCTTACTCCTTCACCGTTGGGGCTTGTAGTTTTGGTTCCATCACCCAGGCAGCAAGTCCTAGCCTTTCTCTGTCTGCAGGCCCAGCATTTTACATGAACTCAGGCTCTCATGTTTGCATCCAAGTACTTTACTGAATAAGTCATCTCTTTGGCCTACTAAAAATATTTTGAAGTTAAGAGAACCATCCAAAATGTATTGAACATCAACTTTACATCCTAGACACTTTAATTCAGATCTCACGTGAAAGACATGCGTAGACTGACAGTTACAGTACAGTGATTGATTGATTCTAAAGGAGAAGAGTGGGGAATTATTCTGAATCTCAATACCTAGCTCTTCTTGGAGGTGCGTGGTGAGTATGTGTTTCATAAGAACATGAGCAAGAAAGAATTGCGTTATTTGGTCAGCTCTTAAGAGTTTGTAGTGTGCTCAAGGGTAGATGCAGAGAAGGATATAAATAAAGAGAACCTGTTGGACTTTTTGTGCAAGGAAAGAACATGGACTAGTAAAGTAATCAATGCTTTTGTCAAGTAACGATTTTGACTTGTGTTGTATGTTGTTATATGATAGACTAGTTGGAGGTAGATTAAATAACTATGTAATTAATGTGTTTTGTTCTATGGCACTAAGGATTTATTTGTGTGTGTGTGTGTGTGTGTGTTAAGTTTGTGTAGCTGGATTAGCAGTTGTTGGATTGTATATTACATGAATTCTAATAAGATATAAGAATTCTAATAATTCATAAAAATAAGATCATAGGGAGAAAAGTCAGCTGTGTCGGTAACATGTTCCATCCCCCTTTGTATCTGTGTTACACTGGAGTCAGATACTGTTTATGGAACCATTGTATGCTTGATGGCTGTGTAGATGGAGTAAGGATAAAATCCATAAAAGTCATTTAATGTTTGGGAACCTTGGCAGGATGAAGGGAACTGGATAGAAAGCCATTAAGTTGTTTTTATAGTGTAATGAATGCCCTTTAAGTTTAAAGGGTATTTGGCAAGTAGAATATAGGATCAGAGCTGTTCATGAAAAGGATGGCCCTTTTAAATTAATCCCTGTATGTATATACATACTTAACATGCATAGTTGTTTCTTCCCGATTATAAACCGTGTTGGCTGGTTCATAATTTTATGTGTGTGAGGTGTATGTATGTATCAGAGTACATGTGTAGAGTCCAGAGCAAGACGTCAGGTATCTCCTATTATCCTCTGCTTTATTCCTTTGAGGCTAAATGTGGAGCTCCCACTTTTCATCAAGGCTGGGTCAGCAAGCCCTAGCAATGCTGTCTCAGTTCTCAGTACTGGAGATAGAGGGAAGTGAGGGACTACAGCACCTCTGGGCGCTAAGCACTGGTCCTCACACTCGTGCAGCAAGTGTTCCTACTGCTCAACTGCCTCCCAAGCTGCTGGCTCGTAAGTTATATTTCGATGAGAGAATATTTTAGCCACATGTGTGCCACTTGTTTAGGGAGTTGTACTTTTCCTTTCACAGGGAAAATGGTTAGTACAGTTTCTACTGCACATCCTGTCTTTTTAGATGTTCACTAAGTATTTCTCCAAATTACTAAAATACTGAAGAACTAATATAGAATTATTGAAGATCGTACCTCCTCCCAGGGGAAAAATCCTAATGGAATTTTAAAATTACTATTTTAGCATGTTATGAATTGAAAGTTTTCTTCCTACAGTTTGAGGTTGAGGGAAAGTTGGTTTTCTGGCTAACATCACCTCCTTGCTTCTTTGGCAGGTATGGCCTCACAAGTCTTGGTCTACCCACCGTATGTTTGTCAAACCCAGTCAAGTGCCTTTTGTAGTGTGAAGAAACTCAAAGTGGAGCCAAGCAGCTGTGTTTTCCAGGAAAGAACCTATCCTCAGATCCATGTGAATGGTACAAACTTTGGAAATTCCCGTCCTTCCACGAAGGGTAGTGCTTTCCAGACAAAGATACCATTTACTAAACCTCGAGGACACAGCTTTTCGTTGCAGGCAGGTGCCATTGTTGTCAAAGACACTGCCGGTGCTACAAAGGTCCTAGCAGCTCAGGCGCAGCAGGCTGGAGTGGAGGCACCACGGGCTGTGGTGTGGAGAAACAGGTTACATTTCCTAGAAGGTCCCCAGCGATGTGGGCTAAAGCGCAAGAGTGAGGAGTTGGATAATCACAGCGGCGCGATGCAGATTGTTGATGAACTGTCCATACTTCCTGCAATGTTGCAAACCAACATGGGAAACCCAGTGACAGTTGTGACAGCGACTGCAGGATCGAAACAGAACTGCACCAGTGGGGAAGGTGACTATCAGTTAGTGCAGCATGAAGTCTTATGCTCTATGAAAAACACTTATGAAGTCCTGGATTTTCTTGGTCGTGGCACTTTTGGCCAGGTTGTCAAATGCTGGAAGAGAGGGACAAATGAAATTGTAGCCATTAAAATTTTGAAGAATCACCCTTCGTATGCACGTCAAGGGCAGATAGAAGTGAGCATCTTAGCAAGGCTCAGTACCGAGAACGCTGATGAGTATAACTTTGTGCGAGCCTATGAGTGCTTCCAGCACCGCAACCACACCTGCCTAGTCTTTGAGATGCTGGAGCAGAACCTGTATGACTTCCTGAAACAGAATAAATTCAGTCCCCTGCCCCTGAAGGTGATTCGGCCCGTTCTTCAGCAAGTGGCCACTGCACTGAAGAAATTAAAAAGTCTTGGTCTAATTCACGCTGACCTCAAACCAGAGAATATTATGTTGGTGGACCCTGTTGGACAGCCATACAGGGTTAAAGTGATCGACTTTGGATCGGCCAGTCACGTATCAAAGACTGTCTGCTCAACGTATCTACAGTCACGATACTACAGGTAGGCAGGAAGTACTTTTTGGCTAGCTAACAAACGCTGAGTTTCTGCTAAGTGAAATTTGATAACGTGTATGTGATGAGAAAGACTGCTTCTTTGGTTAAATAAGGAAATCAATAAGATCTCTTTAGGTTTGAGATTGTAAAAAGATGTGAGAAATCCAGACATAAAATTACTTTAAGACAATAGAAATCTCCACTAGTTCCATGCTAATGATAGCTTTTTTTTTTTTGGTTTTTATTGAGGGTTTCTTTGTGTAGACCTGGCTGTCCTGGAGCTCACTGTGTAGATTAGGCTTGCCCCAAACTCAGATCTGCCTCCCTCTGCCTCCCAGGTGCTAGGATTAAAGGTGTGGGCCACTACTGCCTGGAAAGTCTGGCCATTTTTATTATTAATGGGAGATAGGAGAGAAGGATGTACAAATAATATGAAACAAGTCTTTTAAATGGTGGAAAATATTTTTGAAAATAGTTCCTATATATTTCTTGGAGCATTTCAGTGCTTGGAAGAAAAATTTTTTTTTTTTACGTTTGTACATTTTTGTTTTTTACATTTATTTTATACTTATTTATTGTGCGCTTGTGCACACATGTGTGTGTGTGTGTGCGTGCGTGCGTGCGTGCACATGTGTGCATGCACACATGTGAATGTGTGTGTGTGTGCGTGCACATGTGTGCATGCACACATGTGAATGTGTGTGTATGCATGCCATGGTGGACATGTGCAAGTCTGCAGATAACTTGGGGGAATCTGGTTTCTTTCCTCTACCATGTGGGTCCTTGGGATTGAACCCAGGTCATCAGGCTTTGTGGCAAATGCCTTTACCTTCCGAGCTCTCTCTCTGGTCTTAGAGAAGTAATTTAATAAAGACATAATCTCATATAACAACATTTAGAAAAATTTGGAGTTCAGACCATTATTCTGATTACTATTAATAATTATTAAGATTTACATGTATGTACATAGCTGCAATGAATTTTTCAATCTACATGCTATGAGTAATGACATCTTAGTGTTGGTGCTATGTGTGGGAAAATTTGAAGACAGGAATAATTTCTGTACCGCTACTGACAGGTTCCATTGTCAAGATTTAGTATAAAGCTAGTTTTAGTATTGTAGTCCCAAGTCACTAGCTAATACTTAGGAAGGTTCCTCTGTGAGCAAGTTCATAGCTTGAATCCCAATTCCTAAGTTGGGGAATATTTTGTTGTATTTCACGTGAATGCTGGGATGTTCTTGGTGTAGTCTGAAGTTCCCTGTTCTCTAGCACAGTGGGGGCAGGTACAGGAGCAGTACAAAGGAGTGCTTGTTCACGTCACTAAATAGATGGAAATGCAGGTTGTGGTCAGAGGTTGCTACAATAGGAAGGTTATAAACTTTGACCCAACAAGGGGTTAGCTGTTTTGGGGTGTCATCAGCCTTTGCACTACTTTTGATTTTCCTGATTAGTCTTCTGTAAATATGCTGTAATATCTTGCATAGATAAGAAGTAGTAGTCAGTCAGCTTCTACAGAAACCAATTTTGTATGCCCAGCTGTATTAGTAGGCTATCAAAAGGAATCCCATGTTCATGTAACTTAGTTATAATTAAGCTTAGTGACATAAACATTAGGAAGTATAGTCTGATTTATTGTTAGTATATTTTGGATTGTAGTATGTCTAGTATTAGAATTGCTGAATATCATTTTTAAAACTGCTTAGATGTGGGATTTGGAGGTACACATCTTTAGTCCATACTGGGAAAGCAGAAGCACATGGGTCTCTTGAGTTACAGGCCGGCTAAGGCTACACAGTGAAACCCTGTCTCAAAACACACACACACACACACACACACACACACACACACACACACACACAGACACATCCCAAAAGTTAAAAGGCAAACTCAAAATGGGTACTCAAGCCACCTTCATTAGATGAAGGATGATTTGCTGTTGCAGCAGGTAGCAGATCTTACCTATTTTCATATACTTAGATTTACTTGATCTTCTGTCCTCCAACTACTCTTTTCCTTTTTTAGTTTATTGAAATGTAAGATTCAGCTTTAGCTGATTTTTTTTCCCCCTGTGGAAAAAAGGTTTTGAAATCTTACTCAAATGGATGGAAAGACTAGTGCTTTCCCGACTCCTGTCCTTTCTGTCACAGACTGTAGGCTCAGAGCTTTCAGTAGCCAGCTAGCATATTATATAAACTCCAGCTCCAGCTGCTTGTGCCCTATATTTAGTTCTCTCATTAGTAAGTGACTTCATTATATTTGGGTCCTGCACTATTTCTATGTCAGATTCTGTGCTATGTGATATCTAGTCTCCTTTGTATGACTGAAATGTCTGGGAGGAGAGTAACCAAACATTTTATATTGGAGAATGAGTTTCTATTGGTAAATTAAAAGTTTCAGAAAAAAATCATTTAAAAAGCAACCTAAATATGATCCTGTTTTCTAGCATTAGGCCTTGGCATAAACATTAGCCTTTATGTTGAGAAAGGAAGAAAATTCTGAATAATTGCTAAGTGTAACTTCTATTCTGAGTTTGGGTTAATATTTACCTGGCTTTCAGAAGCTGTACAGAGCTAAGATTAGTCACAGGTTCTGTGTGTTGAACGTTTAAATACAAACTTCCAGGTTTTTTTTTTAAAATCAATAAAAGCTCATATTTATGTCTTGGATGATTATACATTTATAAAGTACTGAAAATGGACTTGATGGCAGATTTAAGAGGTAGAATAGTTAGTAAATATTAAGATAGATTAGCGAAAATGCAGTATAGTTCTTAATTAGGTTGTACTGAGCCTGGTCTATTTTTACATGCAATTGGTATTACTTTATTTCAGAATTTGCACATCATTTTTGGAACTCTGCTTCTTCTGTCTTAGCTTATGACAGGGTTACTTAGAAATTGGATTATGCTTGATTTTTCTGTTTAAAAGATCCTGTGTGATAAATGGTAGTGTAATAAATATTTTAAGATGCGGATAATGTAGGTATATCCTAGTTTTTAAGGTAAAGGATTGATTTAGACACAGATTCATGTGTTACCCGTTTAAACTCTGTAACACAAATGTAATAGGGATATCTTAAAATAGACAGGGGTAGCGGCCAGAGATTGTTGACTACTATAGATGGTGAGGCTGTCTAGCTCCTGCAGTGATGGAAGCCAGAGCATGCTAAGGGCATTGATTTGCTCAAGGTCAGCATGTTCTAAATTCAGCTGCTTGAGTGTGGTTTCTGTCAAGAACACGTAGGGCTTTTGAATGTGGAAAGCTTTAGCAGCAGAAGGTGCTGTATTTATGAGGTGTGGCAATATTCAGGTCATGACGTACTTTTTTTTTTTTTTTTTAAATATAGAATTTTAGCCTGTGGGTCTCAGATATTTCAGAGCAGGGACAGGAAAGTGGGCTATAAAGTAACCCGCTTAGCAGGAAATATATATTGCTATACTATGATTTAGTAATTGCCATTGAAGTAATGCATGCTCTGTAGGAATGTATAATGCAGTGAGACCACATACCCAGGTGTGGTCCTCAACTCAACTCTCCTCTGTTCCTGTGATAGTACAGAAAGCTGGAGTGATGGATAGTGAGATAGCAGTTCTTCTTGAGGACACACTCACAGCTCATTTCTTTTTAGACCCAGAAGTATCAAAGGTAACATTTCCTCTGACAAAATTAAGGCATATAGAAAGACCCATTGTGTTTGATACTTTATATGGGTTACTTTATTTATTTATTTATTTATTTATTTATTTATTTGAGGCAGGGTCTTACTATGTATGTAGGCTGGGGTACATTCTACATAGACTATATATAGAATAGACTAGCCTGGCCTTATAAACATGTGACTGTCCTGCCTCTGACTTGTAAGTGCAAGGTGTGTGCCACCAAACCCAGGTAGGTTACATTAGAATAGACTACTGTGCTTCTGCACATTTAATTTTTGTTTTCAAAGCATTTTTCATCTATTCTACTTTGTTTCTCACTTCTTGCTCTCAATTTGAGAGTTATAGAGTAGTAGGAGAAAGACTTACCCTGTAGGCCTAGAATGACCTAAGAATTACTCTGTAGCCCGGGCTGGTCTTGAGCTGAATTCGTTTAAAGCATATAGTTCATGGCTTTGATTATAGTCGTAGTTGTAAGTTGATGAATCAATTTTAGAATGCTTATGTACCCTCCAAAGAACAGCCCCCCACCATTGTTTTCCAGCCTTCTCATCTTCCTGTCCCATTCATCCGCCATGTTATAGCATGCAACAGTAGTAGCATGTATTCCTAGTGTTACCAGTGAGTTCAAGTTACCAGTGAAAGGAATAGAAATTGTCAATGATTAGAGCCTTTTCCTAAAATACTTAAGAGCCTTTTCCTAAAATACTTAGAGCCTCTAAAGCGGGGTGCATTGACTAGCACAGAGATAGCCCCACCTGATGTGCAGCATGATGAACAGCTGTGCAAGGGAAAAAGGGAAACCTTAATAGAGAACACATTTTTATTCTTTTACTCTTCTTGTTCAATTTAAATTTTTTTTAGTTTGAAATAGTTTCAGATATATAAAATACTAACATTTTACCTTCTTAGTTTTCCTACACATATTTTTTTTTTATGATTTCATTTTATTATATTTCCTTATTTGTGTGGGAGGGAGTTACACACAGAGGTCAGACGACAGCCCGTGGAATTCTCCCCTTCCAGTGTGTAGGCCCCTGGGAATTATATTAAGGCTGTCAGGCTTAGTGTCAAGGGCCTTTACCAACTGAGCCATCTCACTAGCACAACTATGATTACATTTTAATAACAAATAGTAAAAGCCAAATTGCAGCCAGTTGTTAAAGTTCTTCTGTAAACAGATTTTTTTTTAATGGTCTAACCAAATCAGTTGGGGGCTTTCATCTGAATGAATGACCCTGCAGCCTTTCCCACCAAATGCTCATAACAAGTCTAAACCCCATGAGGCACTGAGCGGGCCTCTCTTGTGGCCTCTCTCGTGTCTGTGGTTGGGATTCCCAAGTGCTCAACACTAGCGCTCTCACTTCTGGGTAAGAGAAAAGGCATTCTGGTCCATCAGTTCTCCTACTCGCTCCTGGAGGACATTAACCAGTTCCGCAATGACAAAGACATGCGTGTCATCAATGTCTTGAATGATGAACTTCTTCCCCAAGGCATTGGACTCATCCAAGTACAGCAAGAACTGCTTCATGGCAGGATCACATTCTATAAGCACTCCTTTCAAGACGTTGACCATCTTTTCCCAGGCAGACGGTGCAGATGACTTCAAGAATTCTTCCCTACAGGAAAACCGTGATGCAATGCGTGGTGCCGCGCGGACCCCCAACGCAGGCCTTAGAAAGGGTGCGGGACTCCGCCCTCCCACAGGACCAAAGGCTCCGTGTCTTTCCTCCTCCTCCTCGCCTTATTTCCGACGCTGCCGAGCCGCACGCAACTTACTTTTTCAAGGCGCTCAGAGACCCACATATTTTTTTTGTATACACACACACACACACACACACACACACACACTTACTCACGCAGTTTCAGATACAGAGCCCCTTTAGCCCCAAATAGTTCAGTGTACTCCTAGGTTACAAGGATATTTTTGGGCCCAAAAGATGGCTCAGTAGGTAGGTACTTTTGCCAGCCCAAGTTCAAAACCTTGAACTCAGGGAGACGCTGAAGAGACTAGATTCCTGAAAGCTGACCAGCATATGCATGCCTACTAACATATCATTTGCACACTATAATAATAACAACACCAATAATAACAGTAACAATAATTTGTAGACATTATCCTTGAATATAGATTTCAGTTAACTTGTTTTAATATTAAAAATTTAAATTTGTTCTTGTGTTTGTGCTTGCATATGTGTGATAGAGAGCATAAACAGTCAAAGGACAAGTTTCAGTCATTGCCTTCTACTGAGTTGAGGCAGGATCTTTTGTTGATTCTCTTGCTGCACTGCCTACTCCAGGCCCACTGATCTCTCATCTAGGTCTCTCATCTTGTGCAAATCACTTCAGATTGCTCAGTGGAAGAAAACCCCTTTAAACTTGTCCCCAGCCTCTGTGGTATGAGTTCAGCCTTCCTTAAGTGCTTGCTTTCTGGCACAGGATGTTCTGACTTGTCTTGTACTTAGTAGCCCTAGCCCCAGGATTGTCTTTCTCTGTAGGTCTTTCCCCTCTTTCTCTTCTTTCTTTCTTTTTTTTTCTTAGACAGTTTCTCTGTGCTGTCCTGGAACTAGTTCTGTAGACCAGGCTGGCCTCAAACTCACAGAAATCTGCCTCTCTCTGTCTCCCAATTGCTTGGGATTAAAGGCATACCCCACCACCACCACCCTGCCCCACTTCTTTTTTTTCTTTTGAGAATGGTTATTTAGCAAATATCTGTATGCTAATGCATGTGTACCTATTGTTATGAGAGTGTCAGTGTTTTCTCAGAGCCTTCTCATGGTAAAACTAGAAGATACATGGCATGTATCTCTGCTCTACATTTCTAAAGGTTTATATAGTAAAGCTACGAATACATACATACATACGTGGTATATCTGGTTCTGACACCTTGAGTTTTATTCTATTTTGTTTGCTTGTTTTGAGATAGAGTCTCCTGTGTAATTCTGGCTCTCCTGTATGCCACTATGAATGCATAGAGATCCATCTGCCCCTGCCTCTGGAAAGCTGTGATTAAAAGCATAAGTTACTACACTCATTTTTGTTACTATTTAAAGCTTTAGAATTATAAGCAGGCATATTTATAAAGTTTATATTATGGATTTTTCTACCCACCTAATGGCAGCTATTTTGATGTCTTTAACAGAGTTTTATATTATAGGCCAGGCTGGTTTTTGCTTTACTGTGTAACTGAAACTTGAACTCCTAACCCAACTACCCTCATCTCTTGAGTACTGAGATTGGAGACATGCTCCTCTCTACCTTGCCTAGCTAATTTTAGACTTTCTGATTGAGAATACTTGCTTTGAACTTGGGAGGCGTGGCTAGTAGGTGAGGGTTATAGTATGTAATAGTCTAAGCATCTTTCTATACCATTATCATCTTGCCGGCCTCAACTGTGATATTTCTAAAAACTACAGTTTGGAATTATTCTTACATAAATTCTTTTCTGCATATGTTCTACCCTGACACCCTTGGTCAGTATTGTCCCTGTATTAGGAAAACCCAAAGACTATATTTGTAAACACATTGCCTTCTTGAGCTCACACTTTTAATATTTATTTTTAATTAAATTTTTTTTTTTGCATGATTTCTCTGTGTAGTCCTGGCTGTCCTGGAACTCCTGTAGACCAGGCTGGCTTCAAACTCACAGAGATCTGCCTGTCTCTGCTAGGATCCCAAGAGCTGGGATTAAAGGCGACACCTGGCATACATCTTTTATTTTTTAAACAGAGCTAGTGGGGATTTCTTGTTTTGATTTTTTAGTCATTTAACTTAATGTGTATGGATGGTTTGTTTGCACACGTGCATATGCACTAGGGTTACAGATGGTTGTGTGTTATCATATGGGTGATGGGAATTGAGCCCATGTTTTCTGCAAGAGCCAATGCTCTCATGCACGCAGCCATCTCTCCAGCGCTTTTGTGCTAATATTTTAATAATATTATTCACTTTTTAAAATTTAATTTAGGTTTTTGAGACTTATTTTTGCTACGTAGCCGAGGCTGGCCTTTAGCTCTCAGTGGTACTCCTGCCTTAGCACCCTAGTGCTATGATTACAAACATGAGCTACCATTATGATTAATTTCTATTATTACTCACTACATGTATTTGTTTATTGGGTACATGCTGTGCCACAGTGTGAGAGTGGAGGTCAGAGGGTAACTCATAGGTGCTGGATCTTCCCCAACATGTGGTCTTGGGGGTTGTCAGCCTTGGTGCCAGGTACCTTTGTCTACTTAATTAACCATCTCATGAGCCTATTCTGGGAAATAGTTCATTTTTTACCTGATGTAAAACTAGATAGGAATCATCCAGCCTTCACAGTATTAAATACAGTCACATTGTTGTGACAGGTCTTTAGGGCATTTTCACCTTGCACATCTCAGATGTGTTCTTTGGACAGTACCCCATCATCTCAATTCCTAGTAACCACTTCTCCGTCTCATCCTGTCACTTGGATCCCCCTGAAAGCTCATCTGAGTAGCTGCTGTGAACATGGTGGTGCATCTGTCTCCTCAAGACTTCTCCTTCAGTTGCTGGGCTCATACTATGATTCCATTTTGAATTTTTTCAGGATCCTCTATGTTTCCATAACATTTCACAGTTTTAATCAGTATATACCTGGAACCCAACTTTTCCACATCCCTGATGGCTCTTTTTTTTTTTCAATCTTTAAAAACGTTTTTAAAATTATTGTTTTATGTTTGGGCGTTGTGATGGTTTGTATATATTTGGCCCAGGGAGTGGCACTATTAGGAGGTGTGACCTTGTAGGAGTAGGTGTATCACTGTGAGTGGGGGCTTAAGACCCTCACCCTAGCTGCCTGGAAGTGAGTCTTCCACTAACAGCCTTCAGATGAAGATGTAGAACTCTCAGCACCTCCTGTACCATGCCTGCCTGGATGCTGCCATGGTCATCCCTTGATGATACTGGACTGAACCTCTGAACCCGTAAGCCAGCTCCAATTGAATATTGTCCTTTATAAGACTTGCCTTGATCATGGTGTCTGTTCACAGCAGTAAAACCCCAACTAAGACAGGTGTTTAGCGTGCATGTGTATCTGTGTACCTGGTACCAAGGAGGCCAAAAGAGGATTGGATTGCCTGGAGCTGGAGTTAGAGGTGGTTGTGAGCCAGCATGTGGGTGCAGGGAATGGAACCTGGGTCCTCTGGAAGAGCAGCAGGTAGTACTCTCGTTGCCGAGCTGTCTCTCCAGACCCCTTTCTTCTATTCTGATAGCTGTGAAGTGCTCTCTTACCATTTGACTGGGGTTGGACTCATAGTATTCTATGAGGAAATGATGCTGAGCATGTTTGTGAGCTTGTGGACTCTTTGCTTCTAGGTGTCTAGGACATTGTTAAAATGTCCTCTTCTAATAAGCAGAAATTGAACACATTCTGAGTTCATTCATGTAATACATGCCATAAGAATACTGGCAAGTGAGCAGATTCAGTGTGTGTGTGTGTGTGTGTGTGTGTGTGTGTGTATATATATATATTTAAATATTGAAGTGTTAGAATCTAGTACATTATTTGCTTACTTAGAGCAGTGTCCTTAGGGACTGTGCCATAGAAAATATTTTAGACAATATCTCTTTTAGTATTGTATCTAAGGGACTAAAAGCCATAGAAAGAAGAATGAATTGGCCATGTCCTAAATAATGATCATTTGAAAGGAGTATTTGAATTAATGCACATATTGAGTATTAGATTTTTCCTTAGATGAAACAAAAAGTAATATCCTTCCCATGTAATCCTCCTTGTTATTGTATGTTCATGCTTCATTATTCACACTTAATTCTTGTCTGATTTTTGAATTATTTTTAAATGACAGTTTTTTGTATATGATTAAAAAAATATTATTAACCAGAAAGAGGAGGAGGAGGAAGAAAAGGAAGAGGAGGAAGATGAATAAATAATAGAGTTGGTGCAAAACCAGGACACTGGAAACTTTGAATTTTAATTTCTGTCATTTATAAATTTGGAGGCTATTTAACCATACACTTCTATATAAATAGGTAAAGGGTCTATACTGCCCTCGTGTCCTATAGATGTGGACTAGTGTACAAAGCTTTAATGTCTAAATGCTCAATGGTACTATTTAGGCATATGTCAAAAGCATTTTTTAAAGTACAGTTGTTTAATTCTGCACATGATAGCTATAAAATACAGAATAAACATAATGTCCTATAAGCTAGATTGATTAGTCAGACTTGAAAGGCTTTATGCTAAAAATAAGTGTACCTCTTATAGTCACTCCTAGGTTAAAAGACTCTCATGATGGCCTTTAATTCAGTTCAGTAAAAGCTTATGATTTCAAAGGCTGTCAGTATTTCCCATAGGCTGTCTGTAGCACTGTTGGAAAGGTACATCTAGCCTCACAGCTGTACAGTGGCAGGGGACTGTCATGAGGACATGGGTTAGATGCCTGTCTCTCACACCTGAAAGCATATATGCCTATTAATTTCTTTGTCTTCAGCATCTTCCAGTGGTTGGAATTTAGTTCCCAGAATGTTATTAACAAGTGTGCTTCTATGGAAGGGTGCCAGCTCTGTGCTGGTGAATAATTTAGGTGTCAGCTGGTGAGGAGGGATTGTGTTACTTAGACAAGACTCCAGTGTGTGCTAAACTTTGACATCAAATAGGAGAAAAATACGTCTTTTGTGAAAGCCCTGATTTACAACATTGTATATATTTCTCTAAAATTAAAAGTTATTTCACTTAATATTTTTAAATTAAAAAATATTTTTTAAAATATTGTTTTAAAAAGTTCTGTGTCTGTGTCTGGGTATGTACATATGAATGCAGGCGCTTGCGCAGAGCAGAGCTATCAGATCTGGAGATAGCATTTATAGGTGGTAGTTGTGAGCAAGAGTTGGGGACTGAACTTCTGCAAGAGCAGGAGGCACACTAAATTGCTAAGCCATCTCTTTAGCCACACTATAATTTTTAAAAGCAAGCAAGAATGTAGCAAATTAGGAACATTTTCTCCCTTTTTATTGTGGTTTTATTTTATAATTTCATAGAATATGTTTACTCTTCATTTAAAGCAATCCTATTTTGGATATAATTTTCAGATGTCAGAGAGCCTGCTTGTATAAACCTGCATCTCACAGGTATACTTTCATATTTTTATGAGAAGTATTTTTTTTTTTTTTTTTTGAGACAGGGTTTCTCTGTGTAGCCTTGGCTGTCCTGGAACTCACTCTGTAGACCAGGCTGGCCTCCAACTCAGAAATCCACCTGCCTCTGCCTCCCAAGTGCTGGGATTAAAGGCGTGAGCCACCACTGCCCAGCGAAAATACCTTTCTTCACAAGGTATTTTCATATAAGTAGGTTCAGTAGACAAACTCACAAAGTTTGAAATGGTTTAACCACTTTTTACTAACATTAAAAGTATAGATATGTTTTATGTGTCTTGTGTAGGTACTTTTTTTAAATGTGGGGAGTAAGAATAAAAAATGAGCCGGGCGGTGGTGGCACACGCCTTTAATCCCAGCACTTGGGAGGCAGAGGCAGGCAGATTTCTGAGTTCTAGGCCAGCCTGGTCTACAGAGTGAGTTCCAGGACAGCCAGGCTACACAGAGAAACCCTGTCTCAAAAAAACCAAAAAAAAAAAAAAAAAAAGACTATAAAATGAGATAGACATTTCTTGATTGCTTTGTCCTCATCACTATGCTAAAGAGTTTACCATTACCTCTGGCCTTTGGAGTAGCTAAAAAAAATAGCAACATCATCTGCATTTTATGAGAGGAAGTTGAGATTCAGATTTGTTGAACAATGACGGAGTGCTGGGAATAAAGGTGTGTGCCACCACACTCAGTTTAGAAGCAATTCTTTGATGTCTTTTTCCCCCTACTGTTTATGTAGTCACTGTGTGACCAGATCCTACTAATTTAACTCCATATTCCTGTATGTAATTTTGCCACACTTTTCTCTGTGTCTTGTTTTTTGTTCTGGTCTGGACCTCTGTACTGTAATTTTTCCTTTAACATACACACACACACACACACACACACACACACACACAAAGGTAGATATATTGTATGTGTTTCTTAGGATTTCTATTGCTATGATAAACACCATGGCTGAAAGAAGCACTTTATTACACTTCCACTTCACAGTCCATCACCGAGGGAAGGCAGGTCAGGAATTCAAAGCAGGGAACTGGAGGCAGGAGTTGATGGGGAGTCTTTGCAGGAGTTCTGCTGCTTATTGACTTGTTCTTCATGGCCAGCTCATGGAGACTGAAAGAGGACATGTAGCTCCTGGAGCTGGGGTTACAGATGGTTGTGAGCCACCCTGTGTGAACTCAGGTCCTCTGGAAGAGCAAGAAGGCTCTTAACCACTGAGCCATGTCTCTAGTCCCTCTCCAGCCACCTTTGATAGTGTACAAAATTACACTTTGTTAAAACAAATAGTTTTCTACTTTTGTTGTCCATGCTTGGGGCTTAAAATTTAAGAAACTGTTGTCAACTTTAGGGCTATAAAAGAATGTAACTATATTCTAATAATGAATTAATATGATGTTTTAATAATTTATTGTCTTAGTTCATGAGGAACTAAATATCCTGTTTTTAGACAAGTCATGAAACAGAACAAAAGCGTAGGATTGACGGGCTAGGTGAGCACAGGAAATTGTTACTATATTACTCACATGCTTATGATTCTGGTTCTTTACTTACTGTGTCACCTGTACTTCCTTTTTGAGCCTCAGTTTACTCATCTTGAAAATGTTAATATCTACTTCAAAGGTTGCTGTGAAGATGAATACATAATGCAG
>JADRCD010214008.1:0-28733 GCA_019843815.1 Montemys delectorum
ACACACGCACACGCACACGCACACATACACACACATACATTCACACCCCTTACATCCCCCACACCATACAAACACATACACACACACCCCACTCTCATCCAGGGTGAACCTCTCGAAGCACTTGCTCACAGAACAGGATGTTGTTTAGACAGTGTAATGTACATAAAACACCACCAAAGTATGCCAGCCTCCGATGCTGCAAATGGTCATGTGAGAGCCAGCATCAGCCACCATGGTCAAATGAAAATGCCTTTGAAATATCCCCAGGCTCTGAGTGTGAGCCTCCTAAATGAGGCGAGTCAGTGCTCAGAATTACTAGATAGCATCTGTAAGACACTGTTTTATGCTTCTGTTGGGATGGTTCACAGATAACATCCCCAGAATACTCAGGTGAGTTACACCTTGTTCTTTTCCATCTTCTCTGCAACAGCCAAGCACTCGGACAATCTGAGTAGATGACAGGCACATTTTTTTATGCATTTCCATGAGGACGTAGTAGAAGAGAATTCACTTTGACTTCGAGCTGTAGCTTCACACCAACATTGGCTTACACCGGATAGGCCTGACATGGAGAAACTTTAAGCAGCTATTATGTGGCCGTCAGAGTCTCATTCTACTGTTTTCCATATGTATAGCCTGAGGGAAGACTAGTTCAAAGACTACTCTGGCATGTTAAGCATGGCTGGGTTGTAGCATAGCACATAACCCCCATAACTCATGAAATTCCTCGCCCTTCACAAACCTTCCTTATGTCTGAGTACCAGGCGCTGCTACTTATCCGACAGTGGGAAACTTGCCTATCTTTTGTACACTGTAAACTATATAAAGACTTCATTTAAAGGCCTACATGAATTTCCTTCCTTGGCCTGCAGCTCACTGCTAAACAAGTGACCTGGGACTCATGCACTGTGTAGATCACCTTCCAACTTCATCCTTCCGTCCTGTTGCATCATGCCACCGCTTATCCTGAATGATCTCCTAGAAGCAGATTTCTACTCCTTCTGAGAGAGTAGTTATGGGACAGTGAATTTTAATTGCCAACTTGACAGGCCATGGGATCAGCCAAGAAGGCAGTGTTAATGAGTGCTAGTCTAGATCATGCTTTCTCGTGAATATGCCACCCAGGACTGCACACCAAGACCCTGTCTCAATAATAAATAAATAAATAAATAAATAAATAATAAATAACTGCAACTTCAATTTTTCCTCAAATAAGTTTACCATCAGCTTTACCAATCCAATAAAATAAAGATTGTACAGAGTGAAGAATTTTTGTAATGTTGTTTCACGAGAACAGGAACCAGGAAAGGACAATTGTGTGAGTAATGTCACAGTGTCTACTGTGATTTGTGTTCTTTTGGCACTGGAGGGAGAATAGTGTGTATGGCTAGATCACTGAGCTCCTTCTCTCCTTATAGAAAATGATGGTATGCATAGGCCACACTTAGAATTGATGAGATAAGATGGTTTGTAAGCAGATGACAGAATTCCATGCATCCAGTACCCACCAAAATGTTCCAGGAGCCAAGGTGCCCCTGTAACGTTAGTGACACATTAATGTACCATGGAGACAGTTGAGACACTCTGGCTGTCATTCATCTCACTGGGAGGCATTATACAAATGTTAGCCACCTGGAAAACTGCTAAATAGCTCTGTGGAACAGGATGAGAAATAAAACACACCCCTTATCTCTTTGTCAACATCAGGGGTGTTTGAGCACCCCAAGAACCAAAACACTTTGAAGTATTTCCAGCAGTAGATATTGGAATGTAGATTTTTATCATTTTTTTGTGATTTGCAGTGCCACTTACAGGTAAAGTCATCAGCAAGCTAAAAAGACTAGGTTGAGCTTGACACTGGTTTTTCAGAGACTATGAACACCCATTTGGGGACACCCCCTCCAAAAAACGAGAGAAACATTTGAAGAGATTTATTGGAAGGAAGTTTTATGCCAAAAAAGATATGAGTCATAGGAAAATATCTTAGAATAGTTGAGAGGATTGGGCAGGGTAAGTCACAGGAAGTCTGGGCCACAGCAAGAGCTTCAAGAGTGGCCACTGAGGTTATGTGTATGAGGTCTCATACTCATTAAAACTCCAGCTACAAGTAACAGAAAACCCAAACGTGGTTAGAAGAACAGAAAAACTCTGTAGGGTGTAGAGACATGTCTTAGGGTTCTATTGCTGTGAACAGACACTATGACCATGACAACACTTATAAGGAGAACATTTAATTGGGGCTGGCTTGCAGGTTCAAAGGTTCAGACCATTATCATCAAGGTGGGAACATGGCAGCATCCAGGCAGGCATGGTGCACGAGGAGCTGAGAGTTCTATATCACACTTACTTACTTACATACTTACTCCAACAAACCCATTCCTACTCCAACAGGGCCACACCTTTTAATAGTGCCACTTCCTGGGCAAACATATACAAACCATCACAATTTATATTGCTCATTGTGACTTGGTAACTGAATCCAAGAATTTACTGGATGCTCAGTGGGGAGCTGGATCAAAGAACCGAAAATATTGTACATTTAGGCAACTTCAACAAGGGTATTTCTCAAGATTAACTTCCTTTACTGCTCAGCCCACTTAGAGGGCAACCACTTAGCGGGCATCCAGTTCCTGAGTTGTTCTCCTCTCTGACCCATATGGTTGGTTTCTGTTGTTTTGTTGTTTGAGACAGAGTCTCTTTTGCTCTCATGCACTTTGACCTGGGGCTCTTGACAATCCTCCTCCTTCACCCTCCTGAGCACAGGGATTATAGGTATAAGCCACCAAACCAAGCCATGAAAAGTTTCTTAAATATTTTTATTACTGTGTATTAATTATATAAAGTAATGAGTTTCATTATACCATTTCATACATGTACATAGTGTATTTTGAACATATTCCCCCCCAAGCCTTCTTCTTAACGAGTCTACCTCCCTTCCACTTTCTTCTGTGTGTGTGTGCATGTGCACTCGTGTGTGTTTGTGTCCATGTATATGTGTGCATGAGTGCATACATGTACATGTGTGTGAGTTGTACATGAGTGTGCATGTGTTAAAGGGGTGTGAATGTGCATGAGTGTGTGGGGGGGGGTTGTACAGGTGTGTGCCTATGTGTGTACATGTATGCATGGGTGTGTCCCAATGGGTTTCACTAGAGTTGTTCATAGGAGCAGGAGAGACACTGATGAAGAAAATGTTTCTCCCTCTATCAGCAACTATTAACTACCTTCAAATCCTCAGGTAGGGCTAGAACTTTATGAGTCATTCCCCTTCCTATGACTGGACATTAATGGATTAAACCTGTGCAGATAATCCCTGCTGCTGTGACTCCAAGAATGACACATGAGTGTGTTCTGGAAGACATGTTCTACAACAAGCCGGCCTGTCTTCCACTTCTTACATCCCTTCTGCCCTCTTTTCCACAATGATATGGAAAGCCTCGGAAGACAGAATCTCAAAAACTGAGTATCTGAACAGCCTAATTTAGATCAGGTGTCCAACCATCCTTCCTTGTCCTTTCCCCTGGAGTGTGCGATCCCAAAGGGGCCGCTTCCATGACTGAAGTAATGCTAGGCCTGATAGACTACCCATACCAGTATAACTTGAGGAAGGCTTAATAAAGGAGAAAGGATGTATAAAAGGCTTTGTACAGACGTATGCCAAAATATGGGGAAAGCTAAGCTATGACCGTCCTGGGCCCCACCAGAAAAGGAGCAAGACGAGTTACCAAAACACAAAGCCAGAGAGAAGCTTTGAAATTCCTATATGGGCTTCAGCATTCCAAAATGGCCCTAAGAAGGCACCTAGAAAAATGACTTCCATCTCCTAGAGTTTATGCCACTGGCTAAACCAAAGAGGGAAGACCCTTTATAATGCAGCAAAGGAGAGGGGGTGGGAAGAGTAATTGAGCAGTGAGTGATTTATCTGGTAACGTTCCTTTAATATTATGCAAAGGGAATTGCTCCTTTGCCTAGTTTTTGATGGCTCCCTTTAGAAAGCATTCCAGCGAGTTTAAAGCATCACGCTGCCGTGAGACATCCCCAGTGCCTTCATTTCCCATCAACCACTACAAGCTGGTGGTAAACCGTTTACTCTTCCGAAGGCCCATTCCTTGCCCCCAGCCTTGCTGCCCTACTTAACCATCTAAGACCAAGTTTCACCCCGCACACTCCCTGAGGCCGTCAGTGTGCCAGGCTCTTGCTCCTTCTGTGTGAATATTTTGGTGCACCTTGCATCTTAGGCAAATTTCCAAACTAAGAGTGGTAATGTTTGCCCGGGTTCATGTTCATCCACTCTGTACCCCTGTGGAGACCTCGACCAAAGCATTACCCACTATGGATGCCGAGGAGTGTTCATCAAGTTCTTTGTGGCCAAAAGAACTTTGCAGAGCTCATATTTTCTAGGGTGGCATTCACTTTTTCTCAAAGATTGCTTAACAGGCCCTGTAAGGTTCTAACTTGGAAATTCATACTGTTCAGCAAGTTGAAACGTTTACCAAAGGAATAATGCTTATCCCACATACTGGAATGGCTCAGCTCTTGCCTGAGGGTTACTTTTGAAGAACTTTTATTTGTATTTTGACTACTCCTGAGAAAGGATTGGTTGGTATTAAATAACACAGAAATGACTCACTCTTGTATCTTGAGATAAGATTTTTTTTTACATACATTTATTAGAACCCAGTGGATTGCACTGAGTGGAAGGAGATGTTTTGAACCTAAAAATAATGTCACAAAAAAATTAAATATGGAAACAAGTGTAAGAAATAAGAACAATATTCCATTGTATAACTTCCTAATGTTAGACTAAGAATTCTTTTTTTTTGGGGGGGGGGGGCGGGATCTAAAAACTGTTCAACTTCTCAAAAGAAAGACCAGAATAAGACAAAAATCCAACATTTTTAGCCTTGTACTCTCCCAAGCTTCTCCAGGATGTCTATGCTTGTGTGAAGAGACCCACCCCTGGATACACAGTTGCTATTTAAGTCCCCAGTATTAAAATCAAAGCTGTCGGCCATTCTCTTTGTTCCACCTGCTTCTTCTTATCTTTAAAATCACAACTTTGAACTGTTTTTCATGGGTTTGCTGTACACTTCTCTGTTCACCTATTCAGACAAACTCCATTCCACTTCGCTCATATCTGTATACAAATCACTCTTTAAAACAGGATTCCCTGCCCCCTTACCGAGCCCTAGCCAAAGTGATACTTAATAATAAAATACAAGGAAAGCATAAAAGAACTGAGTAATGGGGATAATAAGACCTAGGAGATGCCTGTGACATATTAAATAAGCTGACCTGCATAAGGGGAGGGGACCTGGAAGCACGTACATGGTGACACAGAGTAGACCTCAGTTTGAAGGCAGAGAAGTCATGAGAAGAGTGTCTACCCAGCTGCCCCCAACAGTATTCACCTTTAGAGATCAGACATCAAACCCGTGTGGCATGCAAAAACTGCTGGTCTTTGCACCACGCCCCTGCTGGCTTCGGAACAGAACTTGCTTGCTGGTGGGATGAGCACATTTGGAAGGCAATGACCTTGGGCTGGGTGAGATCATTTCTCCTACATCACCCGTGATAGCATCTAGAGAACAAGAGTGCAGCCTCCTACACATCCCACACCAACGCTAAGCGTTTCGTTGACAGATCTCATCTCTCTCAGGCTTCCAGAGTCTCAGCCTTCTAAGGTCAAGCTTCTGCGGCAGTTCCCTGCCCCTGCCTAGACAGTGTTCCTGAATGCAGTGTTAAAGAGCACTTTAACATCCTAGAAGAGAATATGTTCAGAGAGAATTATCTTAATGGCCAAGGTAACTAGGATTAGGAGGTGGAAGATAAGGGGTGGCGGGGTGGGGGTGGGAGAATAACAAGCGAATGCAGAAAAATCCAACGTTAAATTTTCTTCTTGAGCTGAAACACCAGAACAGAGTATGCCAAGATGCAGGAGCCTACTGATTTTCCAGGCTTTCCAATGCAGAATGTTCTCCCAACAATTCTACCTACACATTGGATCTCTAGACCTCCATTGTCCCCAGATCTCCAAATGCCTCCAGCCCTGCTAGTGCTCCATTGTCACCAAATGCCTCAAAGCCCTCCATTACCTGAAGGTCTCCAAATGGACCCAGGTCCCCTAATACCTCATTATTGCCAAAGACCATAAATCTTCCCACTACTTGAAGGTCTACAAATGTCTCTAGGATCCCCAGTGAACCCAGGCTTTCAGGTTTTCCCCTGTCCCTTAGCTCCACTTGTGGTTCCTCAGGTCCTTCCATGACCACATGTTCCCTGCAAGGCTCCTATCAGGGAGTGGAGAGGGCACACCTGGTATAGCCTGGAACAAAAGAGTAAAGTGGAAAAATTCTTCTTTGAAAAGTCTAAGTACCCTTCCTTTGAACAATGTCACGAGCTGGCACAAAGCATTTGTGTAATGGAAGACCAGATCCAGATGTGGTTTAAGAACTGGAGGTCTAGGTACTTTCAGGAGCATCCCCAAGAACATCTAAAAACTCCTAGAAATAAAGATGGGAGAGCCCACACTCACTGAACTAGCACATGAGATCATATCCCCAAATAATGCTGGGGCCACTGGTGATCCCGTGTCCCCAAGCCTAGCAGACGTTGGTTCCCTTCTTCAACCCAGCTCCTCTGGTATCTTCCCATCACTTCTCCAGTCTTGATCAGGCCTGGAGAACATTCTGGGTGTGGTGCTGGCTGCCCATACCCAGACTACAGCAACCACTGGCCCAGTTCCATCAAGAAAAGCCATGGACCCTGTTCAGTCTGTAGCAGTTGAAGACACATCAGACTCAGCTCCAGAGATAAGACTCAGCCCTTGCCAATGCTCTAGTACTCTACCATCTTCATAGAACCAGCAGGAGCTCAAGCGCCCTCAAAAGCTGCAGCTTTGAAGATCTGTGGAGACTAAAATACTTGCATCCCAGAACTAGTTCTGGGTTCAAGGCCTCTACAGACTTGACATTCCCCTAGATACTATGTTGTTTACCAAATCTGTTGTCCCTGACTTTGCCCAACCCTACTTACCATGAAGTTATTTCTGGGAATCCTTTGGCCCCTCTTGTTTATTGTATATTTTACTTTGGTAAATTTTATTAAAGACATGTGCAGTTAAAAAAAACTCTTCTTGATATGCACAATTTTTGTCTTTTAATCTCCACTTATCATCAAGTATAGTAATGATCATATCTGTCCATCCAAGCCCAAAAACTTTTCAGAAAATGATGATAATAACAATACCACCAACTACTCTCTGGCAAGCCTTGTACCCATGGCCCTACTTGGTCCTCAAATTAACTCTATGACATCAGTACTAATATTATGCCCATTTTACAGTTGGTTCCTGAAGAGTAAGGTAGCTAGTTTCCCAAATTCAAATCACCAGGAAAGATGAAGGCAGTATGTAAATCTACTTGTGAACCAAATCCAATACTTCATCAGTAAGACCTTGGGTCCTTCTCCATCCATCCTCAGCTGACCAAGACTGGATGATAGTCAATAGTCACTTAAGTATTTTTCTTCTGTCATTAGCTTAGCTGCATGTTGCATTCAATTCAACACCATGGTGAGCCGTCTAGCAGATACGAAAGTTACTGCTTCCTAAACTTTAACTTTCTCCAGCCAAAGGTTGATCCATGCCCCTCTGGATTAACTGTCCCAACCTTACTTCATCATCTAAACAAAATCAGAAAACACATAGCAAAGTACCTGGCACAAGCCATCCATCCTTTGGTTCTTTTGTCTGATCACGCTATGAAAAGACCACTAAAGTAACTTGTTAGTCACTAAAAACCAGGTTTATTGTTCATGTAGCCAGGAAGAGTGGCTCCTTGGTAGACTCTTATCCGTATCCACAAAGAACTTCAGAGGTAGGTACCTGTTGGACTTAGAAAGCTTGTGTTATGGTGAAATTTTCAACATGGGGAATCTGATTTGGATTGTCCCAGTTCAGTGATGTAATGATTGGGAGCTGGCAAGCTCAGCAAGACCTGGATTTTGAAGTGACACTTGAGAAGCAATGTGGTACCCAGTTGAATATGTTGTGAAGATATATGACTTTTTGAAATGAACGTTTTACAGTTTTATCTTCTTAACCCAAAACTACCCAGAAGGAAAAAGATATGCAGGAGTAGCCCATCTTAGCTCATGTAGGCACAAGCAGTTTTCATTCAGTATTTATGTTCCTTATCTGCAAATGGAGATGATTAAAGAGACTTGGAGAGACACCATGAGATTTAATGAGTTAATTGAGCTCTTAGAAAGTAGTTACCACACAGAAGACTCTCTGGATACGTTCAGTATTACATCTACCACTCAATGTGTGTAGTCTTACCCCAGACAGACCAAGGCAAATTTTTCTCTGATAAATCAATGGATTATGGACAGAATTGTGTCTTCTCAACTGTGTATGTGTTACTTAATGTATGTACAACTATAATGTGACTTACTCAAGGATAGAGCTTCTATAGAGGTAATTAAGGTTAAATGAAAGCATCAAATTGGGGCTCTGAAGCAAAGGAACAGGTATCCTTATAAGAAGAGTAGGAAATCCTGGACAGACCTTTCTCTACACAGACAAGCAAGAATGACCACATAAGGGCAGAGATAAGCTACCTGTGAACCAATGAGAGTTCTTCACATTGCTTTAAATTTTAAAAGCCATTTTGTACAAAGAGAACCTAGAAATTTTACATCTTTGTCTCCACTGCATTCCATTGAGGCTCAGTTACTTTGCAGTGGGACTCCCTTATTTTCTCCGAAGCTTACCTTGCAGTTCTCAAAAGTGCTTCCAATCAAAATAGAAGCCAAAGAAGCTCTGAATCCTCCCCTTACTTGTCCACTCCCCACTTGTCCACTCAGACCACTGCCCAAGCTCTCACTCCTACAGCAAGCGTCAACTGGGTACCTGTTATCTACCAGGTATCTCTTCGAATTACATGGTGACAAAACACAAGGAGCTTTTCCTCCAGAACCCATGGAATACAGGGACAGATGGATGATACATCTAAAGCTGCAGTTCTCACATGCGCTGGGGAAGGGGTGACACAAATGCAGGTGTGTCAGGGGAACTGAGACTGCCTACAGCCACACTCCTCAATTCATGGTAAGGACCAACTCCGCCTACATCAGCATGACATCATATCTATTTCTTCCAGTCAGTCTTGCTCAGGGAGTTAAGGCTACACACCATCTACATCTTTATTGTTTGATTTAAGAACTTCCTCTATATCTATCTATCTAACTGTAGCTTCTCAAACAGCCAATTCCTCAGGACAGAGGCCCATGCAACTCACTTATCCAACAGCTTTTTGAATATCAAGATTTGCTTGAGATTTCTCATCTCAGTCCGTTAGATGTTTCTAAGTTTTATCAGCTCCCCTTTGAGCTGATACCTGAGTCTAGCCTTCAAAACTGTAGGAATACTGATTCCTGACTGCACCCCACCTTGAGACACTTCAATTTACCTTAGTCAACAGCTTGGGGTGGCCTGTGGAGAACCTGTACATTAATCACCGTACACCCTCATGGGTGCTAAAAAAAATAAAAAAAAAAAAAAAAATCAAAGCACAGGGCAAGAGTGGACTTCAAAAACCAGATTTAAAATCTAAAAGGAGAGTAGGTAAAGACAGGGCTTCAAAGGAAGTAGATGTTTTAAAATATTAGATCTAAAAGCAGAATGGTAGGATACAGCTCCAGAGGTGAGACGTTTAGAAGAATTCTGCTCTAGATGTCTTTATATCTACATAGTAAGATCAGTGATCAAGAGATGGAATGAGGTACCCATGCCTTCATCCAGAGAATAAACAAGGTGGCTAACAGTAATCCAAGAAAAATCCCCTGACAGGAAGTGTACACTTCCCTGAGAGCACGCAGAAGGTAATACAGGACAGGATTTTGACTGGCTCATGTATGTGATCTACCCATTTTCATTTCATCCGATCTTGATGTAGGATTCTACCCTAACCTAGATCTAGTGTCCACTCCTAGGGTGGAGTTGAGCTGTCAGTCATCCTGAACCATATGCACTAAGCCATATTTCAATGGGATAATGCATGGGATGATTAGACTTCCCTCCCCCCCCCAAAGCAGTGGCTTACCAGGCAGAACCAATCACAGCATGCCTGAAATAATTACGCTGTACATAAATTAGGCTTTATCATTGAGTTGGAATGAAATGTCTGTTATCCCTGTGATAACCTTTCTAGGCATTACCATAAATACTAGATAGGAAGAAAGAATGAGAAGAAAAAGACAAAAATGAGGTAGAGAACTGGGCAGTGGTGGTACATGCCTTTAATACCAGGAGGTAGACGAAGGTAGATAGCTGAGTTCAAGGCCAGTCTGATCTACTAAATGAGTTCCAGGACAGCCAGGGCTACACAGAGAAAACCTGACTTGATAAAGAGAGAGAGAGAGAGAGAGAGAGAGAGAGAGAGAGAGAGAGAGAGGAGGGCTGGTGAGATGGCTCAGTGGATAAGAGCACTGACTGCTCTTCTGAAGGTCCTGAGTTCAAATCCCAGCAACCACATGGTGGCTCATAATCATCCGTAATGGGATCTGATGCCCTCTTCAGGTGCATCTGAAGACAGCTACAGTGAATTACGCCAGAGCGAGCCGGGGCTAGAGTGAGCCGGCAGAGGTCCTGAGTTCAATTCCCAGCAGCCACACACATGATAGTTCACAGCCAGCTGTACAGCTACAGTGTACTCATACACATAAAAAAATAAATAAATCTTAAAAAAAGAAAGAAAGAACGAAAGAAAGAAAGAAAGAAAGAAAGAAAGAAAGAAAGAAAGAAAGAAAGAAAGAAAGAAAGAAAAAGAAAGAAAAAGGAAGAAAGATAGGGAAAAATGATTTTCAGGATGAGAGAAACCTAAAGAACATTTTTTAAAATTCTATTTTTTTCGTATTTTTAACTTACTTTTTATTTATTTACTTTACATGCCTCTCACTGCCTCCTTCTCCATCTCTCTAACTGCTTCCTCTTCCACTGGGGCCAGTCTAGCCAGAAGAACATATCCCACGTACAGGCAACAACTTTGGGGATAGCCCCTCCTCTGCCCCGTGCTCCAATTGTTCCAGACCTACATAAAGACCAAGCTGCACATTTGCTACATAAGCACAGAGAGGCCTAGGTCCAACCAGTGTATGTTCCTTGGTTGGTGAACAGTCTCTGAGAGCCCCAAGGTCCAGATTAGTTGATTCTGTTGATCTTCCTGTGGAGTTCCTATCTCCTTCTGGGCTGCAATCCTTCCTCCTATTCTAGTCCCCAAGTTCTATCTACTGTTTGGCTGTGGGTGTCTGTATCTGAGTTAATTGGTGGGTGGAGCCTCTCAGAAAACAGCCATGCTAGACTCCTGTCTGCAAGCATAACAGAGTATCATTAATAGTACCAGAGATTGGTGATTGTCTATGGAATGGGTCTCAAGTTGGGCTGGCTATTGATTGATCATTCCCTCAGTCACTGCTCCATCCCCATACCTACATTTCTTGTAGACAGGATACATTTTGGGTCAAAAGTTTTGTGGGTGGGTTGGTGTCTCTATTGTTCCACTGGGGTGTCGGCCTGGCTACAGGAGGCAGCCTTCCCAGGCTCCATATCCACAATTCTGAGTCACAGCTAAGGATGTCCTGGTTGATTCTTGGGTGCCTTCCCTATCCCAGTTCTCAGTCTCTTCCTAGAGATGCCCCCTACCCTGCTCCCCTGTCAGGTGCAGATTTCCATTTATTCTCATGGTCATTCATCCATTCCCTCCTGCCCCTCCCTATATCCAACCCTAACCCCCGCCCCACTCCCCTTGTCCTCTGTCCCATCCAGTTCCCTCCCTCTATCTGCTTTCCTCAACTATTCTATTCCATGTTCCAAGTGAGACTCAAGCATCCTTGCTTGTGCCCTCCTTCCTATCCAGCCACCTTGGGTCTGTGTAGTGTAACATGGGCATCCTGTATTTTACAGCTAATATCCACTAATGAGTAAACACATACCATGCATGTATGTGATTTTGGGACTGGATTACCTCACTAAGGATGATATTTTTCAAGATCCATCCATTTGCCTGCAAAATTCATGTCTTTGTTTTTTTAACTGCTGAATAGTATCCCATTGTGTAGATATACCACATTTTCTTTATCCATTCTTCAGTTGAGAGACATCTAAGTTGTCTCCAGTTTCTGGTTATTATGAGGAAAACTGCTATGAATATAGTTGAGCAAGTGTCTTTGTGGGCTGGTGGAGCATCTTTTGGGTGTAGGCCCAAGAGTGGTATAGCTGGGTCTTGAGCTAAAACTATTCTCAGTTTTCTGAGAAACCACAAAATTGATTTCCAAAGTGGCTGTAGCAGTTTGCAATTCTACAACTTTTGGAGGAGTATTTCTTTTTAATCTGATGAAGGTGTAATGGAGAATTGTGGTGAGAATTTAGACTGTCTGCTATTGGATAAAAGAAAACAGGAGGAGACGATGAAAATATGAAGAAAGGAATTTAGCTGTTAATGGAATGTAAATTAGCATAATCATTATGGAAAACAATATGAAAGTTGAAAATATTTCTGTCACAGGATCCTGCTTTCCCACTTCTGCCTGTATTCAAAATAAGTATAGTAAAGATATGGCTGGGCTGGAGAGATGGCTCTGGCTGCTCTTTCAGAGGTCCAGAGTTCAATCCCCAGCAACCACATGGTGACTCACAACTATCCATAATGGGATCTGATGCCCTCTTCTGGTGTGTCCGAAGACAGCTACAGTGTACTCACATAAAACAAATAAATAAATCATTAAAAAAAAAAAAAGGATATGGCATACTCAAGTGTATTATGACCCAACAACTAAGGCATGGAATCAGACTGGGTAATACCCAATGAGTAAGTGGATGCAGAAATATATATACAATTAAATACTGTTCAGTAATAAAGAATAAAATCCCAGTCGGGTAGTGATGGCACATGCCTTTAATCCCAGCACTTGGGAGGCAGAGGCAGGCAGATTTCTGAGTTCGAGGCCAGCCTGGTCTACAGAGTGAGTTCCAGGACAGCCAGGGCTACACAGAGAAACCCTGTCTTGAAAAACCAAAAAAAAAAAAAAGAGTATTCTGCTAGCAGCCTTCAGATGAAGATGTAGAACTTTCAACTTCTCCAGCACCATGCCTGCCTGGATGCTGCCATGTTCCTGCTTTGGTGATACTGGACTGAACCTCTGAACCTCCTCTCATGAATCTCTTGACTCTTCCGACTCTCAGATCATAAAGAGGTCACAATTCAGAACACCAGACTGTGGTCATTTTGACTTCCCAGCATGCCCCAGGAACCTCAACCGTGTGTGCGGAACGGATATGAACACTTAACGGGAATGAATGTACCCTGTGCATGAAAATCAGGGAGACGGCAGCCATATTAATATCATCAAAGATGAGCCGTGCTGATGGGAAGTTTACAGAAGAGCAGATGGAGAACCCCCTACTCCTCCGGTGCTCCCTGCTAGCGTCCCACCCCCTTTTCTGTTCCCCTCATTTCTTTGCATGATACTTGGTAACAGAACTTCTCTGGGTAGAGGCTGGAAGACAGTGATGCACAGTGGTTCATAAACTTAGAACTCCTGTTCTGGGCTTCCGGCCTACAATTCAGTTTAGTTCAGCTTACGACCCAGGCAACTTTTGCATTGCTTTATTTCCTTGGAATAAAATGAGCATTGAACTGAAAAAAAAAAAAAAAGAATAAAATCCCATCTACATAAAAGTACACAAAACTGCAGAACATTAGTTAAGTAAAATAAGCCAGACACAGAAAGGTGAGCATTAAGTGTTTTTTATCTCATATGTGGAAGTTAAAAAAAAATCATAATAACTAGAAATTAGTAAGGGGACTGAGTTTGAGCAGTGTACGATGATTGCATGTGCTGAGATGCCACACTGCATTAAGGAGTACACGTGATGGAAATCTATCAAAAATGTAAAGTAAACACTACTGAAAAGAAAGAAAATCACTGGGAAAAAAATAAATGAGGAGGAAGAATAAAAACTAGAAAGGGGCCGGCTGCTGCTGTGGTGGTGCACGCCTTTAGTCCCAGCACTAGGGAGGCAGAGGCACATGGATCTCTGAGTTCGAGGCTAGTCTCGGCTACAGAGTGAGTCCCAGGCCATCCAGGGCTGCACAGAGAAACCTGTCTTGACAAATAAAGCAAAAGAGAACAAAAAAAAAAAACTAGAAAGGGGCTTTAGTCTCAAGGCAGGATGCTTCATCCTTTGGTATGAGAAATAAAGTGTCCGGGTGGGTGTTGTAGTAAATATTTAATCTCAATCAGGGGTTTCTACCCTGCCTGCCTTTGACCATTCAGTTCCCAAATAAAAGACACAATGCTTTTTTATTTATATATTTATATTTTGTATTTATATAAAAGCCTTTAAAGCACTAAAGCTGGGCAGATATCTACCCTCTATGCTATTATGTCTACTTCCCTGCCAGTAACCCCTAGATATGACTTGACATATTATGTCTGGGCTGCTCCTAACTTCTATTGGCCAGCCCTCATAGCCATGTTTTCATGATTTACCTACTGCATGGCATCTTCTCTCTCTACCATCTCTCTCTTCCTCTCTCTCTCATGTTCCTTCTCAGACCCAAAACCTGTGAACCCAAATCCTACCTGCCTCTCTTCTGCCCAGCTATAGGCTGTCAGCATCTTTATTCAACCAATAGCTTTAAATTAAGGAGTAAGGTCATATAGTATTATATGAAGATTCTCTCATTCCTAAGTCAGCCAGATCTTGAGGACCGTATTAGCATTACATAGCAAAAGGCCAAACCCCAACAACTTCCCTTTTTGTCTAAGTAAAAAAGGCTCTTTCTCTTATAATAATAAACAAGATACAATAGGAACAATTATGAAACAATTAGGTAAGAGTTGCATTCATGATGTCCAGTCCATTTATATTTGGTAACTTGATAAACTATATTATCATCTACCTTATTTTGGTGAGTACAGAGTTCTGTATCTAAATCAATTTCTATTCTAACTGGTATTATTAACTTAAAACATCTTCTTAAATCCTAAACAACTTAAGCTTATAGCAAGATTGTGAGTATCTAGTCTTCAACCCCATTAAATAATTGAGAAGAAATATTACCTGACTACATAGGAAGTATAGGAAAGCATCTTCCAAAAAATATAGAAATGATAGACACAGCTGATCGCATAGACAGTCTCCAATATTCTCTGTAATGTTAGAGCATCTATCTTCAGCCTTCAGGCCCAGAATATCTGATGGACATTATGTGAAGCAGGAATTATGAAGGATTTGCTTATCCTGTATTGGCTGAGCTTTACAGTAGACTATGCAGTGTCCATTTGTCCTTTTGGGGTAACACTTTGTCTGTAGATGAAGGGTACTTACTTTGCCCAGTGGCTTGCTTGCCACAATTGAAACAACTTCACGTGGAGGTTTTTGATGCTCATCATCCTTTCCCAAATCAAATGGTGGTACTGCCAAGAGTTGACATGTCCCAATGTAAATAAATAAATAAATAAATAATCTTAAATTTATAAAGTTATGTTTAAATGCCCTATTCTGTGGGTCTCTGGTGTTTTTTTTTTTTGAAGACTATGCAGCAATTTATAGCATATCTAAACAAACAAATGTTTGCCTGTCTCCAACTACCTATTATCCATTCAACCCAAGACATGTATTTCTGTGATAATCCTAGACTACTATCTAACACGACTATGAGTTTGATTGGCTAACTCTTAACTTGTTTTTCTTAATTATCCTAATCAGTTTGTAATAGCAACTATTAAATGGACTAGGACTAAACTTTGTACTTCTGAATGCATTGCATAGGCATAATACCTATATTAGAGTTGAAATATATAATGTAACAAAATCAACCTTAAATTTTGTATCATATACAAAGATTCATATCAATGAAAACCTTAAACCTCAAATATATATAAACCAAAATATAAAGATCTCTACCAATATAAGATTATGACTATAAAATGATTTTTGGTTTACAGTAGATTCAATAATCTACCCCTATTTGTCTAATTTCTTATACTATTTCTATATTCCCCTTTTCTTTTCAACCACCTTCCACTTACCTACGGAAGAAAAAAAGATAGAAGAAAAGGAAAGGAAAGAGAAAAGAAATCCCTGAGTCTAACTTCCTGTTTAGTTTCCTCCTTGTCCAAGACCATAATTACTTGTAAACCATCCCTAAAATGACAACATATCTATAACTCATAAAATGACCCAAACCATCCACCCCAACATAAGGGACTGAGATGACAGTCTTCTTATAGGAAGGTGTAACTGCATCATATTTTAAAACCCATCTATTTTTTAGTACAGCTTGTTTTCTCATTGATATGTTTCTTGTACAAGAATAATGTTAGCATTTGTATTCCTTTCTTGTTGCTATGACAAAATGCCCGATGAAGCAATTTAAGGAAGAACGAGTTTGCCTCACTGAAAGTCTAGTTCATCCCAGGTCAGGGTAGGAAGACATCTGCCACCGAGGGAAGGCAAGACAGGGACTCTAGCAGAAACATGGAGGCAGGATCTGGGAGCTGATTCAGAGACCATGGAGAGATGCTGCTTACTGACTTGCTCTCCATAGCTTACTCACCTTGCTTTCTTATACAACCCAGGACTACCTGCTCAGGGATCCAGGCATTGCCTGCAGTAGAGTGAGCCCTCCCACATCAATCAGTAACCAAGAAAATGCCCCACAGATATGCCCACAGGCCAATCCAATGAAGGCCATTCCTCACTTAAGCATTCTCTTCCAATGTACTTCTATTTTGTGTTAAATTTGTAAGGAAAAAAAAAAAAACAGAGCAGAAAGCATGGCAGACTCCATGGCAACCTATGGTGGCATCTTAAACCTCACATTTGGGAAGACCAGGAAACAGGAAGCACCTTTCCATCTTTATTCCACCCAAGACTGGAACGCATGGGATGGTGACACCCATATTCAGGGTGGGCAGTGCTCCCTCAGTTAAACCTTTCTGTAAACACTTTCACAGACATACCCAGAGCTGTATTTTCTATGTACTTTTAAACTTCGTCAGGCTGACAATCAAGATGAACTATTATAGCATTGTTCTATAATTTTAATTACAGCATTTGTCCTTAATTCACACAAAACAAGAGTGTTCATTACATCGTAGAGTTGGTGCAATTTACCTGGGAGCTGTGTCTGTAATCTGAGTGCTTTTGTGTTACACCATCTGCATGCTCTGGTCTTCTAAGTACATCAGGGGATGGAGAGAAGTAGTTTGCCAATAGATACTGGGTTGGACTTTGGATTCAGCTAGTATAGAGTCCCTGCTCTGGCTTGACCTTCGGCATTACCAGTTACTAGGATGGTAAGCTGCAGGTTATAGCTGGGCTTTGGGTATCTATAAAACAGCTGTCCCAGCTCATACATTTGTTCATATGTGTATCAAGTGGGATCCATGTATTAGGGAAAATATTGGGTCATAGAATGAACACTTAGCTGTGGCTTTTTTGTTGTTGATGCTGTTGCTGCTATTGTTTTGGTTTTTACGTTCAAGTGTGGGGTGATGGTCTGGAGTTGGGAGTAAGGCAAGGGAAGGTTGATGAGAGAGTAAGAACAGTGCTGAGAACCCATGAGAAGGGTGAGGCCCCAGACGTACAGTCCCACAGCCAGCCTGATGGGGTAAGTTCCTCCCACAGGGCTGGGCTGATCAAGCATGGCTGTAGCCAGAGCAGATTGTACCATCAGATGTTTAGCTGGGTGAGCGCAGCAACATGCCAATCATTCTGCTGCAGCTGGATCCTTGCTTGGGCTGTCCTCATGCCCCAAACATCTTTCATCACAGCCATCCATTCGCCCCTCACACACACTTCGAATGCCACGTTCCCAGGGACACCTCCCTGACCATTCTAACCTAAAATAGCACTGTCTACCTCACCTGCTTGACACCCTCGTTAGTGAACGATGACACTATTGTACATCTTTGTTGGTGTCTCTGCTGCCTGGACTCTTGGTGAGTTAAGGGGTGATGACTTAGCCTGCTGTCCTCCATGTACACACAAATGATGACTGAGGAGACAAATCCATAAACAAAACCAAGGAGCGAGAAGACATTAATTGGAGTGATTATTAAAAGTTGAGATTGCAGGAAAAGAAAAGAAAACTACAAGGAGCTAATGGTCTCTCATTTCCCCACATATTTACCAAACTTGATTTTTTTTTCACCTTGCTGCTCTCCTGTGCTAAAGGCAGGTCAATGAAGAAAAGACAAATCTCCAATTCTCTAGGACTTGTATTCAACTCCTGGAGACAGACAATAAACAAGATCAATAATTAATTATGCGCCGTGCTGGAGGAGATATGCCTCGAGGAAAAAGTGGAACAGGCTGAAGATCTAGAACATAGAGTGAGCAGTTACAGGTTAAACTGAGCAGCAGGGGACTGAGACAGTATGTTCCAGCTCAGGCATGGAAGACAGCAGAATGACTTTTAACAGCTATCGGGGAGATTCTTCTGAGAGGAAGACACAGCCAGCAAGCACACGGAGTCTAGGTTTGGGACATGACTGGCATTAGTGTATGAGGAACAACCCAGAAGCTGGTGTGTCTGTAGCAGAGCCAGGAGCGGTAGGGGGGGTGGGGTGAGGGTGGGGGTGGGTGTGGAAGACAGGAAAATGAGGACAGTGGAAGTTACTGTCGGCTGACGTCCTTCTGAGCAATGAGAAACTGTCTGCACCTGACTTTACGCAACAAAGTAACAAGGTTGGGATTTTGAGTTAAATATCCTCAGAGAACTGATCCTGGCTTCATCACTAATAAAACTGACATTCAGATGGTTATTATATGTTTAAAATGACAAAGCCAAGTGGCCATGCTCGGATTGGCACATCCTCATCCTAAACCTACGCCTCTTGGAACTCCTGTCTTTCTAAAAGATCCGTGGAGAGCAGAGCTCCCCAAATGCCAGGGTAGCAAGAGTCCGTTTCTGTGTAGGAGGTCAGACTTCTGCCAAGGCCAACAATAAAAACTCTGTCACAGTCATTCCTTATGGATGAGTCCTTCCAGCTTAAAGAGAGCCTCTGCCCTCACGCCCCACCACCTACCTGCTGTGTAGTATAAGTGACTAAGAAGCTTGTCACCAACGCACTAGCCAGCCAGACCTTAAAAATCTAGACATTCTGTCCTCAGCGTGTCAACTTCTGGCCCTCACAACCCTTAAGCAGGAAAGTGCCTTTTCTTAAGCCCCAAGAGATGTTTTGATCTCTGCGTGTGTGCCCATGTGTTCATGTATTAGTGCAGGGATACCCCTGACATGGTACGAAGGCAGAGGTCAGATGGCAACCGTGGTTGTCAGTCCCTTGTTCTGCCACAATGTGTACCAGACCGGCTAGCCTGGAAGTTTGCATTGTCTCCCTTCCCATCATACTTACTAGTATTGTTCTAATGAATTTGAGGGCCAAGAAAAACCAAACTAGCCAAGCTGAAGCAAGTCCCAGATCACTCGATCTTTTCAAAAGATTCTTTCTTCTCCTCCCTGTGACACTGGTAGTCAGTCCCTGCCCCTTCCGGTCCCTGAGCATCTCCTGTGGACATAAGAGTCAAGCCTGGCTCTGCCTGTGCTTCTTCCCAGTTCTGCTCTGGAAGACATGTAAGACCTCTTCACCACTGCCACCTTTTTTTTTTTTTACCGTCTTACTCTGTTTTTCCTATGATCACTGGTCCAGTTTACAAGCTAAGAATCCAATGTTAACCAGTTAAAGACACCTTCTAATAACCAATTTTAATCTCTTAAGTCCTAACTGAATTTCATATCATTTCATCCTGGGCACCAAAGACAACTGTGCACAAGGCAGATAAATCCTTAGGAAACCTCCAGTTGCGGGGAGCGGGGGGCGGGGGGGAAGAATCTGCACACCTCAAGTCTTTGCCCTCAGTAGCATACAGTTCTGTTGTCCAGAGAACTCTTTTGTGAGGAACATCCGAAGGTAATCGTTTCTCTTTTGCTATGAGCATATGAGGTTGAAGTTGGTCGTTTGTTGACCTAACAAACACTTGGAATGGCTTGCAGGGAAAGCTGATTAAAAGTAAAGTGTAGCTCCCTGTTGCCCGTTCTCCCGGACTGAATGCTTCCATTAAGGTTTGAATATCCTTCTTGTTCCTTTAAGCCACGGCGTGCAGCCAAGTCATTAACTTTCTGATAGCGTGTCCTCCCCCATGCTATCTGCTCCAGATCTGGACTTGGAGACTCAGGTTGCAGAGCTGCCTTGATGGAGACAGGAATGAGCAGTACTAAGTCTGAAAGACCTAAGCAGGTTCCCTCCTCAGAAAAAAATGAAGGAGGAAAACCTTGCAAAGCTATGGTCCACTTTTGTAAAATGCCTGGGCATTCCTACATTATCTTCCCACTCTGATTTTTACAAACAGCAAAAATGACCTTTTCTGTGGTCTGCACTGTAAGTTTTGATATGTGCATAAATTCATGTAGTCCCCGTCACAACTAACATCATGAAAATGCACATTTCCGGGCTGGTTATGACGGCTCACATCTGTAATCCCAGGAGTGCAAAGGCTCAGGCTGGTATATCAACAGTTTAGGCTAGACACAGTGAGACCATGCTTCAAAGCCAACGCCACAAACAAGCAAAACAAAAGCTTCCTTTGAGTCTTCCCTTCTGAACCCTGATGGGGAAACCCACTTCCATCTACTGCCTAGCTGTACTGTTCAAACTTCTAGAGACATTTTCGTAAGTAGAATTCACCTCCATGAGACTGGCTCCTTTCACTGGGTCTAATGACTTTGAGACTCATCCAAGTTTCTGTGTGATTCAATAGCTGGTTCTGCACCGTGCAGCAGAGAATTCCATTGTTGAGATGTTCCACTGTTTGTCTCTCCATTCCACTTGGAGGACATTTATATTTACATCCTTTCCTATTTGGGTTGACTATGAATAGAAGCAGTTATAAACATTTATGAACAGTTTCTTTTGGGGTGTACTTTTGGTAACATTTGTTTCTAGATGTGGTGATAGATACATGTTTAAGCTAACTTTACTTAAGAACTGTGAAGTCTTGTTTGTCCTCTAGCGTCTGGATACTTTGCACTCCCGGCAGCAGAGCACTAAGTTCTAACCATTACGTCATCACTGCCATTACTTGACATTTCAGTATTTTTTATTTTTTACCACCCCTACTGATGCATTGTGATTTTAACTTACCTTTCCTTAACAACTAATGAAATTGTGTATCTTTTCATGAGTTATTTTCCATCCACACATGCCCTTCTTTCGTCCACTTTACAGTTTGACTGTTCCTCACTGCTCAAGTTTGTTGGAAATGTGGCTTTTAAATATTTTTCTCAAGCGCTTCTTTCCATGCTCTAAAAAGTCTTTTAGACTAGCATCTTTTTCATTTAATGAAACCTATGGATTTCTTCTTTTATGGTTCAGAATTTTACTCTTCAAATTTTTTCACCTTTCTATGTGAGATGCATGCCTGTTGGCATGTGTGTAAGTTCATGTGCATGCATGTGGCGGCCTTAGGTTGATTTTAAGTGTCTTTCTTGACTGTTCTCCACATTATTTATTGAGACAGTATCTCCCTTTAGACCCAGATCTCATCTACTCACCTAGACCAGCTAGCCACCCCGCCCTGGGACCAACTATGTCCCCCATGAAGTGCTGAAATGGAGCCATATTTAAGTGAATGCTGGAGATCTAAAGCACAGGTCTCCTGCTCATGTACCAAGCTCCTCTGTACCCCACTGAGTCTTCTCCCCATCCCCTGGCTCAAGCTTTTTGTATCATGGCAAACCTCTTTCCTTGACTTCAAGTCATGAAGGACTTTACAATTGTTTTCTTCTAAAGGCTTTACAGGTGCATGTTAAATATAGTTTTGTTTGTTAGATTCGCTTTTATCTTGAGAAAGGATCTTGCGAGATATCCCAAGTGGGCCCGAAACTTGTGATCCTCTTGCCTCAGCCTTCCAACTGTTGAGATTACAGGCATATACCATGTTCACATGCATTTATAAATTTTGCAATCATGTCTATAATCTATGTGGGGTTGTTTTATTCTTTAGATGAGTAATATGGTGGATTACATTGGGTGATATTAGATGGTGATCAGTGTTGTAGTCACAGGATGAATGCCACTTGATGTGTGAACTGGTTGGGTATTGTTTGTTTCTTGGGGGTTGTTTGTTTTATTTTCAATTTGACACTCGCTAGAATGAAGGGGATGGAAAGAAATACATTTGAGACAATGCCTCCCATAAGCCAGACCTATAGACGAGCTTGTGGGGCATTTCCTTCATTGGCAATTGAAGTGGGTGGAACCAGCCCATTGTGGGTGGTGCCACACTGGGCAGATTGTCCTGGGTACTGGAAGAAGGCAGGATGAGGAAACTATGTAGAGTAAGCAGTAGTCCTCCATCTTCTGCTTTAATCTGCTTCTTTGACTTCCTGCCTTGGTTTCCCCAAATGGACTGAGGCCCAGAATATATAAGCCAAATAAACCCTTTCCTCACAAGCTGCTTTTGGGTATAGTGTTTGTCTTAGCTTAGGGTTTTACTGCTCTGAAGAGACACCATGACCAAGGCAACTCCTATAAGGATAACATTTAATAGGAGCTGGCTTGCAGGTTCAGAGGTTCAGTCCGTTGTTTATTATCAAGGCAGGAGCATGGCAGCATCCAGGCAGGCATGGTGCTGGAGGAGCAAAGAGTTCTACATCTTCATCTGAAGGCTGCTAGCAGAATACTCAGTTCCAGGCAGCTAGGATGAGAATCTTAAAGCCCAGACCCACCGTGACACACCTACTCCAATAGTGCGGTATCCTGGGCCAAGCATATTCAAACCATGACTGTGTTTTTACAAGAGGAAATTCTAACCAAGACGATGTGGTGTACTCTTACTGTGTATCATTGGATTTGAACTTCTGGAGGATCTGGATCTATGTTTTCATCATGAATATCAGTCTGTAAGTTTGCTTGATGTCTTGAGTTTCCTTATCAAGGTAATGGCGGCCCCTCTAATGGGTTGCTGGGCAATAGTTTTTATTCTCCTGTTTTCCAGAAAAGAGTTTGTAAGCTTGGGTTATCTCTTCTGTATTACAGGTTTGGTAGACTTTACCAATAAAACCATTTATAACTAGAAACTCCCTGATTTTTTTTTTAGGTTTATTAACTAAGAATTCAATTTTCTTTAAATGTTATAGGACTCTTAGGTTATCTGTCTCATCTTAAAAGGATATTGATATTTTGGGGTTTTTTTATAATCTGATATATTTTGTCACATAAATATTTATAGCATTCTCTTATTATTCTAATATTAAAATCTATGGGTGTTTGTAGCAGTATTTCATTTCATATCTTATATTGGCAATTGCTGCATTCTTTTCAGTCTACCACTTATGGATTAAGAATGTTCCTGACCTATTGACTTCCGTGGCTTTTCTGCTTGCAGTTTCACCAGTTGTACCCCCCCCCCCCCCCCCCGCCGTTTCTTATTTCTTCATTCTAATTGCTTTGAGCCTATTTTAATCTTCTTTCTGTAGCCTCCTGAATTAGACATTTAGATAATCGATCTGAAACTTTTTTCTATTACAAGTTTTCAGTGTCATCAACACCCTTAAGTGCCACTCCATCCAAGGTTCACATGTTTCAACACACAGACTAACTTTTCAGATCGACTTAGAATCAATATTTTATCAGTTGAAGTGGAAACCAGAAGCCTCAGTAGCTCCTATCCCCTTCGTGCCCGGCTTTGTATAGTTTCTCATTCATTACATCGGCAGTCACTGAAAATCCCATTCCCTTCAATTCCTGCTGACAATCATCAAGCATACCCACTGGCACGGGCAGAAGAAGGTGCTCTAAGGTGTTCCCATGCCTGCTCCCCTTGCTTATGAATTTCTTTCCAGTTTCCCTTCACTCTTGTCTCAAGAACTCTCTCAACCATTCTTTAGGGAAGGCTTGCTGCCGGTGAATCCTCTCAGTATTCTTTGTGTGAAAATGCCTTTATTTTTCTTAATTCCCAAATTTTTATTGATGATAGATCTCTTGTTTAATCGGGTTTTTTCCCCCAGAAGTGTATTTTAAATGTTTTTGTTAGGCTGAGAGATAGTTTTGTTAGCAAAGCACTTGCCTTACAAGCAGAAAGACCCACCGCTTATCCCGACTTCACTTGAAGGAGCCAGGCATGCATGTTATAATCAAGGTGGCTTTCCTTGGCGGCTCGAGATCACCCCGCTCTTTACATGCTGCATTCTTTAGGATTATATTCTGGATATTTTCAACCTTTTTAAAAATTGTTTATTATTATTTATCAGCATCATTATCACCACCACCACCATCATCATTAGTGTGTGTGTGTGTGTGTGTGTGTGTGTGTGTGTGTGTGTTATGTGTGAATGTGAGCATCCATGTGTGAAGGTTATGGGACAACTTTCAGGAGTCAGTTCTCTCCTTCCACCATGGGATCCTGGAATCAAACTCGGGCCCCAGGCTTTCACGGCAAGCACCTTTTCCCTCTGAGCCATTTTGCCACTCTGACTTAATGTTTTCAATTTTATGTTATGAAATTTTAGACCTTATGTAAGCCTTATGAAGAATATGGATAGCTTTGTTTTAGCAGGCAATTGACGTTGAATTTGCACGTTCCAAATAGCCAACTATGAACATGATTCCAATGTCAACCTAAGTTTCAAAACCTACCGAGTTCTATCTTTAGCCAATGTACAGCCAATGATCTTGGCTGTCCAGCATCCAGGTTATGGTCCTGCTACTCAGCAATCAATGTCCATGTAATTTAACATCAAATCAAGGGCGAGATCACAAGTTCACAGTTTTCAGGAGCAGCAAACCAAGCTCCTAGTCTCTGATTTGATTGGCGACGCCTGCCTTCTCAAGGGTCCTCTCTTCGTGCTCCCTGGTTGAGAAGCTGTGGTTTGCTAGACGTGTGTTCTTTTGCATTTCCTGCAATTCTCTCTGCATCTCATGCCAAGTGCTGAGAGAACACAAAGCGAGAAAAGAAGCAAGTGTTTGTGGAGTTTCTTGGTGCCACAGCTACTCCGGCAGAGGGTGGCCTCTCTCAGAGCTTTGGCTCCTAGAGCAGCCGCAGCAGTAGAGCTTGTTGGGAAACCAAAGTAAATTAGAGGGAAGAAAAGATAAATGCAATGGTTTCTGCTGGCCACTCTGGGTACCTGGAGTTGACTTTTCCATCCTTTTGAGCCAGAGCGCCTGAACTCTGCTTATGCCTGAGTCTACTTCCGGCTCCATGAAACCTTCAGTTCATTCCAAGAAATGCCAAGCGGGGGGAAGTGTGTTAAACAGGTCATTTTGTCTTTTGGGCTTTTTGCACCCCCCCACCTTCTTGTTATTATTTACTTTTTTTTCTTCTCCTTTTTAAAAATTTTATTTATTTATTTATTTATTTAGGCACAATCCCAGACTAGCCCAGAACTCACTATATAACCAAGATTAGTCTCAAACTGGCTGTGTTCCTGATTCAGCCTCCAGAGTTATGGGATTATAGGAATGTGCTACCACACCCCACTTGTTATTAACTTTTCAGAGTCCTCAATTGTCCTACACATTTCTGCCCAGCTCTAGTGCTCTACTCAATGGGAGAAACGATGCTAATCCATTGAACTAGAGTTAGAACCCCTGCCATGAAAAAGAAATCCCATTAAGAGAGAGAGGAAAAAAAAAAAGGAGCGGGGGGGGGGGGGGGAGGATGCAGCTTCTTAGCCTAGGTTTCCTCCCTAATGGAAGTTTAGACTTATTAGTGCTCAGAGAAAATAAGAAATATATGTGTGGGTGGATGAGGGAGTCACTCGGAACGTTTTGGAGCCAAAGAAGAAGAGAAAGTCTTTTGAGTATTACTTTCACAGGCTTCTGTTTTACCCAGTACCATCTGTGGCAGAGGAAATCAGAAGCGAAAGTCAAAAATTAAAATAAGTTGTGGAATCAGGAAAAGACTAAAGAGAGTTTGACTGGGGAAGCTAACACAGATTCGGGAACGGGAGAAGCACAGTTCACTCGCCGAGAGACTTTGTCCCATCTCCAAGACGGGGTTGGAGGAATTTCCCTTTTCCATTTACCCTGCACACAGCCCACCACAAAGAGCAAAAGACTTGAGTTTGCCTAAGCCCACGCTCAAGACAGAAATAGAATCCTTTTAAGTACTAAGAGGACCAACACAGGCCACTCTGCAGGCTTCTCTCTTGCTTGTTTTTGTGGGGTTCTGTTGCCTGTTTGTCTGCAGCTATCCTTGACATCCTTGCCTTCGGGGTACTCGAACCACTCGTGTGGGTTCTTGCCTCTCTGCGTTCACAGGCTTAGGTCACCGGAGAGCCCGATCTCTACACAATGTGCTACTGTGTTAGCTGGCTTCCATCTAAATGTATAAATTTGGCAGTGGGTGGGGGAGGGAGGGAAGAAGAGATGTGTTTGGGGACATTTTCAAAGTCAAAGTTTGATTAAAATAATAATAATACAAGGCCTCACATAGAGACTCTTTTGAGAATCTCGGTTTCGCAAGTCCTTTCCTTTCCCGGTCTTTTTAAAGGAAACCTGACCTATTTCCAGTGAGGTGAGAAACACTGTTTTTCCCACTCCTTCAGGGCTACGCAGCGAGGAGAGGCTTGCTGGGTACAATTTTTAAGAGAAGATAGAATATTAATCCTACATGAGAAACTATACTTACTTTGAAATCCTTTTTGTTTGTTTGTTTGTTTGTTGTTTGCCTGGAGCTGACCCTCCCTGAAAGCACAGTAGAATCACCTTGCAAGGTGATGCTTATCCGAGGTACAAAGTCCCTCCTGTCTGGAGCCTGGCACAACACAGAAGTTTGAACTTCGGGAGCTGAATGAGCTGAACTCCAGTCAGCCTAACAGCCCACCAGAGTACAGGCATTTTGTGAACTGAAGATCTTTGCTTCTCTTCACACTGACCACTAACCTCATCCATTTCAGTGACTACATTAAGTGGTGTCTTTACCAGACCTGAGAAACTTAACTCATTCATAATTAGCATGTATTGAGCTGCCTGTTCTGGTCAAGGCTTTTTTTTTTTTTTTTTTTTTCTGGATCTATGTACCAGGGATAGAGAAAGAACAAGAGAACTTCCCTCCTCAAGACATCTCAAAGACGAGTCAAAGAGTAACCAGCCTGACAGAAAGACAGAATGCAGTGACAGGAAGCAGGGAGGAGCATCCAGTACACAATATATAAAGCGGAGAGGGAAGTCGTTTAGGATGAGGACATGGTGGGCTTTAAGTAGAGGCATTACTTAAATGCAGTGAAGCCGGCATGGTGGCTCATCCATTTAATTCCAGCCCTTAGGAAGACGAGAGAAGAGGATTGTGACTCTGAGGTCAGCCTAGGTCACACCATGTCACCTAAAAGAGGTAGTGGGCTACTCGAAGTAGACCCACAGTGCCCACAGTGAAGGATCATAGAAGGCAGAGAGATAGCTAGCTGCTTAACAATCAAAGGAGTTGATCCAGATGGCGTCGGTCAGAGAGACGGGGCATGCGCAGTGTGTGTAGATTGCTGGGCTCCAGTGGCAACTCAAATAGAAGCTACCTTGCAGCATTTAGCCCCCAGTAGTCCTTGAGCATCCTGAAGGGAGAGAGACATAAGTATATTTCAGGTACCAGGAACCTCTAATAAGAACTCAAACGATAAGAGATTTGGCCAGCCCCCAGAAACTTGAAAACAATTCACTCAACAATTTGCAATAATTAGGAAGGGACAGGTACTGTACAATTACTCATAATTGTGTCCTGGCATGGAACCTGGAAAAATGTCCTTGGACTTATGTTCCTAGGAGAAAATTATTACAGCAGCGAATGCTGTTAAATCAACTGCTCTTTTGGCCAGTCTGGAATACCCTAGCACAGGACTGGCTTACCTTTCTTTGTGAAGCACTAGGTACTCTTTTTGCTGTTGTTGTTGTTGTTGTTGTTGTTGTTGATGATGATGATGATAATGTTGTTGTTGTTGTTGTTGTTTGGTGGTTGGTTTTGTTTTGTTATGTTTTTTCAAGACAGGATCTTTCTGTGGAGCCCTGGCTGAACTGGCACTCACTCTGTAGACCAGGCTGGTCTTCAACTCAGAGATTCACCTGCCTCGAGGGTGCTGGGACTAAAAGTAGGTACCACCATGCTCAGCTGGGTGCCCTTCTTAATGTACTGTAGGCTTTCTGTCTTTGATTCTCTTTCCTTCTTCCTGCTCTCTTCTTTGTTCCATTTTATCAAGCTTCTTCTAAATCAAATAAAAAGTAGTCTTTGTAACTCTCGATGGGAAGTTTGCATTTGCAACCACATACTGATCCTGAACTCTAAGCTCATTAATTCTGACCTAACTGGCTCTTTGTTCTCTTCACAAAAGGGACAGGCATCACAAACCCAATGTATCCAAACCTCAGTTTCTAGTCTCCTCATCAGAGTCAATGGCAGCTTCGCTTGTTTACAGCTAGAATCAAAAATCAGGTACTGTTCCTTTCTTTGCCAATCTCATGTGGTTGTTTGTACAGGAATTGGCTCCCATAGGCCTCATAGATTTGAATGCTTGGTCACCAGGGAGTGGCACGGTTAGGAGGCGTAACCTTTTGGCTGTAGATGTGGACCTGTTGGAGGAAGTGTATCACTGGAGGATGGCTTTGAGGTTTCTCTCTCTCTCTCTCTCTCTCTCTCTCTCTCTCTCTCTCTCTCTCTCTCTCTCTCTCTCTCTCTC
>JADRCD010214009.1:0-12734 GCA_019843815.1 Montemys delectorum
GGACGAGGAGGTTCCCGGTGAGGGTGGGTGGCCAGGCGAGGGGGCTCCTGGTGAGGGTGGGGAGGCGGGCGAGGGGGCTCCTGGTGAAGGTGGGAGGGCTCTGCTGGGCTGTGGTATCTCAGGACAGCAGTGTTGAGGTCAGTACTTTTAAGCCACTCCCCCACTAGCCCCGCCTCCCAAGCCCTCCCTACCATGAAGGCTATCCTCTGAGCCTCCGATAGTTTAGCAAGTCTCCAGTCCGGTCCGCCACTGCTGGCAGCATATCCTTCCTCAGCAGCTGGCACCTGTGGTCTGCATCCAGGGCTGGGAGCATCTCCTGTCTGGCTGAGGGAACAAAGCTGTGGCTAGTAATCCGGGTAGCCTATTAAATGCCTAATTAATAATTAAGAAATGTCTACATCCTTGACGGCAACCTGGGGTTTTTACTACCTTGCCAAATCTCTGTAAATTTTTTTCTTTTTGAGACAAGTCTCACTCTGTGGTCCAGGCTAGCCTTGAACTCATGGCACTCCTGCCTCAGCCTTCCAATATGGGCATTACAGGTGTGAGTGAGCCACCATGCTGGGCGTCAGAGTGAGACTTAGATTCCCATTCTAGCTGAACCATTGGCACGTGGCCCTGAGAACTTACTTATATGCTCTGAGCCCTAGCTTGTCTGAGAAGTGGAATAGAGAATAGGATGGTTTAGAAGTCAATGAGAGAGGCTGGAGAGATGACTCAGTGGGTTAAGAGCACATAAGCACATACTGCCATTGCAGATGACCTGAGTTATGGTCCCAATATCCACATCAGGGGGCCCACACTGCCTCTAACTCCAGCTCTAGGGGATCTGATGCCTTCTTTTGGTCTCTGCAGGCTCCTGCATACATACATACACATACATATACTGGCAGGTAGACAGACAGACAGACACACACACACACACACACACACACACACAGAATAAGCATGCATTCAGATCACAAATACCCAGGGCCATCTTCCACGAGGACATGGTCCTGAGCATAGATTCTGTGGGGATGGTTGGCAGGAAATACATTGGTACAGAGCTACAGAGCAGGGGAAGGAACTTATCAGGAACCACAGGTAGAAGGAGGTTGTTATTAGTATCTTGAGCCAGAGAAAGCTTTCTTGGGGGAAGTGTGGAGTGGAGACCTGAAGGTGGTGAGCAGCAAGCCATGCAGGGGGAGGCAGTGTGGGGAAGAACCTGAGATGTGTCCAGAGGACACGAGGAACACAGTGCTATGGAACAGAAGGAGATGGACAGGAGCACCGTACCGTGGAACAGGAGAGGGAGGGAGGCAGTGGTCCTGTGAGCCCTAGCCTGGAGCCTGCAGTCCTGGCGAGAGCCTTGGCTTCGTGCTGAAGGGAGCTGGGACTAGCCATCCCAGAAATCCAAACAGTGTAGCTGTTGATGGGGAAGAGACAGCCAAGGAAGCAGGGAGATCAGTGGGACGTGGTAGCTCAGGTCAGGACCACGATGGTAGAATGCTAAGTGCAAGGAGGATGACCTAGGTGCATCTTGAAGGCAGAGCTGGCCTGCTTCACAGCTAGGTAGACCAGAGAGTGGGGTCGGGGGGGATGATTATTGGGATAGGGGTAGGCTGTGGTTAAGTTTGAGATGCTTCTGGACATCATAATGGAGGGGTGGACATTCCACATGGGCACCTGCAGTGAATAGAGATCATTCTGTGAATTAACCACACAGCTGGTAGGTTTGAGGGCTGAGACTCACATGTTATGGAATTTTACATGGGCCCTGCTAGGCCAAGAGGGTATACAGGGCCTCCTAAAATGTTGGTGGGCTCAGTGGAAGCTGTTGATCATGCAGCTCCTGGCAAGTCTTTGATGCTTCTACCAGGGTCTTACCATAGACAGGTTTCTCCCGAAAGGCCTCCCTCCAGCCTTTCCTCTGGCCCAGAGTCACTGGGGCCTAGCAGAAACTACCCAGAAGGGTACATCCAGCACCTCACCATTCCAGTCAGGAGTTCCGTCATATTCTGGTCTGCCTGGTGTAGAACATGATGTGATGCATCTGAATTAATGAAGGGAGCCTAAGGTATAAGAAACTCCGATCTATATGGGATTGTACATGGGATAAACTTGGTCCTGTGACTTGGTTAGATACACACTAAGAAAGAAGAGTTCAGATGAGATGGCTCAGCAGGTAAGAGCACTGACTGCTCTCCCAAAGGTCCTGAGTTCAAATCCCAGCAACCATATGGTGGCTCACAACCACCTGTAGAGTTCTGGTGTGTCTGAAGACAGCTACAGTGTACTTATAATAATAAAATAAATCTTTGGGCCAGATTGAGCAGGGACTGAGTGAGGGGGGCCGACTGGAGTGAGCAGAGGTCCTAAATTCAATTCCCAACAACCACATGAAGGCTCACAACCATCTGTACAGCTACAGTTCACTCATATACATAAAATAATAAATAAATAAATCTTTAAAAAATAAAAATAAAAAAAAAGAAAGAAGAATTCAGAATGTAAAATAAAGTGCATGACGAGGTAAAGGCAAAGGGTCCAGGAAAATCAGACCTCAGTCCCTGCTCAGGCGGCTGTGGAAATACTCAGTATTTGGAACTGGTCTTAAAACATAATGACTCTTAGGGCTGTAGAGATGGCTCAGCAGTTAGGAGCACCTAACTTCTTGGGAAGGCCTGAGTTCCGTTCCCACTGCCTGTCATCAGTAACTACAATTCCAATCTGATGCCCTCTTCTGGCCTTCATGAGCACTGTACACATGTGGTACACATTCATACATGCAGGCAACACACTCACACATAATACATATTAAACATTTATAAAGAACATGATTCTTTCTGAGCTTTCCAAGAAGAGGGAGCTGGTGAGCAGGTGCTGGCAAGAAAGTAGTTCATCTGAGTCATAGAGCAGTGGTGTGTGAGAGTGTGGCCATGTGCTTGTTCTGTGTGTGCAGTATGTGTAGACATGTACTTATCTCCATGTTTGTGTGTGCACAAATGTGCATGCATATGCATGTATTTGTGGGCCTATGCATGTGTTTATGTATGTGCATGTGTATATAAATGTGTATATATATGTGCATTTATATGTCTATGCATGTGTTTATGTGTGTGCACATGAATATATGTATATGTGTGTGTTTGTCTCTGTATGTATTTGTGTCTGCATGTGTGTGTGAATGTGTGTGAGTGTGTGTGTGTGTGAGTGTGTGTGAGTGTGAGTGTGTGTGAGTGTGTGTGTGTGTGTGTGTGTGTGTGTGTGAGTGATAGGGAACTGTTGTGTGGTGGACAGTCTTCATTGGAGAAATATTCTTTGTTCTCAGTGTGGAAGAGACTGGTGTCAGACCAGCCAGACACTGACTTGGGGACAGAGCTGGAGGGGCGGCTGTTGCTCACAGTAAAGGAAAGCAGGAGCACATTTGGAAAGCATGCTAGTGAGCTTAACTCTTTCCTGAGGAGGGAGGCACAGGGAGGTATTGAAGCCCTGGGTAGCCTTGTCCCAGTGTGTCTGTATTGTTTGCTGGGACCACCATGCCCAGCATGGTGTTGAGCTGTCTTTTTCTGGGTCAGTGACAACAGATGATGTGAGGTACCAGGCCAGACTCTGCAAACACTCTCCCCAACCATGCACAGATGTGACCAGCACATTCCCGTAAGCACAGGGCTCAGGCTAGACTTAGTTTCTGTAGTGTCTTAAAGCTCTCTGTAAAGATATCTATATGTAGCCATATGTAACTGTTTAAACTGTGATTGATTTCAACTAGAAGTCAGCTCCCCTAGTTGGATTTTAAAAACATGAGGGTCTAATGTAGCCTTGGTTCATGAGGGTTGAACCCAGAGCTGTATGCATGCTAGGCAAGTCCTCTCTCAACTGAGCCCTGTCCTCAGCAACAGTCACTCAGGTTTATTGGTCAATATCTGTGTGCTCAGTAGCTGCACATGGCTAGTGGCTACCATATTGGCCAGCACAGACTCAGAGCATTTCTGTGACTCAGGAAGTTTTGTCAGAGCTCTTCTAGAAGTTGACAGCTTGCCTCTCGGGCCATATCTCCTCCTTGATGGCTCATTAACTCACCAAATCTCTTGAGGAACACCTCCTCTGTGCCAGATTGGCTCAGTGAGGATGGCAGGCGCCACACAGCTTTGGACTCCATGGGGTGTCTCCTGAGATTGCAGCCATATTGGCTTATGCAGTTTCCTTGTCTCAAGACAGCACTTGGGAGCCCAAGCCTGTGACCAGAAATGCTGCGTGGTCATCAATGAAGAGAGTAAAGCATTCCTGCCCTGAGGTCCTGGTCCTTCCTGACCTGATGCTTATCTTCCTGCACTTGCAAGGATGACCAGTGACTAGTCACTGAATGTCTGAGTTTGGGACATCATTCTGCAAGGACAGTAGCCTGCAGTTTCCAGCTTTTCCACATTGGTCCTCTCCGTGAGAGGAGCTCTTTGGACTCTGACCTCACTTCCTGCCTTCCATAGCCTCCTCTGCCCAGAAGGTCAGGCCAGAATGGGCACTTGGAGGGATTCAGTGTCCTTTTAGCTTTCAAATGACCTAGAAGCTCCAAGAATTTGGGTATTTAGGTAAATTGGAAATAGGATCAGGATATATTTGGCTAAGTAGTGGCAAGCTTGGTAAGTATGTGGGTGGGTAGGTATACAAATGCACAGCATGTAGGTAGGATACATAGGTTAAGCATGCTCATACCCATCCTTCAGAGAAGTAGACTTCACCCATCTCACAGACACTGTATACTCAACATCCATGCCACCAGGGCCATACACACTTGCACACACACACACTCACACATACACTCACATACACACTCACATACACATACACTCACTCACATACACACACATTCTCTCACAATACTCTCTTACACATACGCACTCTCATACATACTCATATACTCACATTTACTCTCTTACACACTCACATACTCACACACATATACACAACATACACTCTCTTTACACACACACACACTCTCACACATATACTCACACACACTTTCTCTCATACACACTCATATCCTCACACACTCTCATGCACATATTCTCTCTCTCTCATGTGCACACGCGCGCACACACAGAGCTCCCCCACTGCCTCCCACACATGGATTCCTTTGCTACGGTAGTCTCTCCTCTCTTGCAAGGCTGTTGCAGACACTTAGCCTCTCAGCAGCAGAGTTCATTTATCCAAATCCCTCCTGGCTTCCTTGCTGTAATTAACTCCTGAACGCCTCATCAGAGTGTCAACTCTAACAACTGAGGGCCCCTGGGACAATGCTGGCCTCCTTCCTCCATCTCAGTCCTGAGCCAGTACTCTGAGTCACTGCTGACAAGGACTCGACTGGTTCCTTCTGAGCTTGGTAGAGGCCATGCTGACAGACTTCGCTTCTTCATAGCCAGGCACTGTTTATACAAGTAACCCTGGCCCATGTGAGGAGGCAAGGATCCTGTCTAGGCTGCTGTGGTCTTTTCTCTGAGGTACAGGCCTCACCACCTCCACCCCTGTCAGTCCTGTACTCTGAGTGTGTTTGCACACTGCCTAAGACAAACCTGGGATGCTTCTCCCCCAAAGCTGAGGACTTCTTGCTTTTACCCTGAAGGCCTCCTAGAGTTCAAGTCTTTCTCTCTGCAGACTTTGGCCTTGTTCCCAGGCAGGGTCAGGCCCTTGACTTGTCTCCCCCCCTCCACCCCCCCACACCTGTAACCATTAGGGCAGAGCTGAGGAGAAACTTGAAAGCAGGTGATCTGCTGTCTTTTCAGAGCTGAGTGAAGTCTCTGTGCCCCAGACCTCATTGCTGGTTCTCAGGTTTTGGTTAGTCCACCACCCTTGGGCCAGCCTCCTATCTCCAGCACACACAATCCTTCTCACCAGGCTTCAGGAATCCCAGCCCCCAGGCCAACACATTCTTTTCTATGACAAATAAAAACATCTTTCCTCCTCAGAAAGCCTTTGTCTGAGGCCCCCAGAGTAAGTCTCATGTCTTCTCCACACGGCACCTTTGCTCAGATTTAAGGTGGCTGGGCTCTGGGATCGCTGCAGATCCTCCCCCACCCCCCATCTTCCCGCTGTGTCTCAACCCCGGCAGGTGCCCTGCTCAAGCTCCCTTACTTCCTGAGGGAAACCTACCTGTGCTCTCCTCCTGCAGGGAAGCACCAGTTGAAGGTGCAGGTCCAGGCACAAGGGGCGTGTTTCAGTGGCCACTCTTGCTGTGAAGTCATTCAGAGTCCACCAGCATGGCAGATGTCAGCGGTTCCCCTCTCCTATTACTGTGCCTCTTCTATTCTGTTCCTCCATAGTTGGTTTGGGGATGTAGATGGGTATGATAACATTCACGCTGTCTGAATGGCGCCCTGTCCATTTCACCACATCACCCTGGAGTAAAATCTGTATTAACCACACTCCTGGTGACATACATAACTTTTCTGTGACTTTTGAAACGGTTTTCCCTCTAGAAAGCTTCTATACTTTGAACAATGGAAAGAGGCTATGAGGGCTCCCATTGTATAGCTCAAAGGCTAAACACAGAAGTGCTTGCCCAAGGTGAGAGTCCTAGGCAGCCTGATCTAGGATCAGGGAACCCTGACCCCTTGAAGCATGACCTCCTGCCCACCCCCATCTCCCTGCCTGCCTGCCTTCCTTCTTGAGATTATGTAACCTAGACTGAACTCAGACTTGCTGTGTAGCTAAGACTGGCCTTGTACTCCTGACCTTCCTGAATCTATCTTTCTGGTGCTGGCTTTACAGGCTTTTATGAAGAGGGTGTGTGTGTGTTCATGTGTGTGCATATGCTTGTGTATTTTTTGTATAGAAGCCAGAGGGCAACCTCGGGTGTCATCCTTAGGAATGGAATGCTGCTCACTTCCTTTGATACAGGGTCTCTTGTTAGCTGAGGTTTACCAATCAAGCCATAATGACCAGTAATCTCCTGGGATGCGCCTATCTCTGCCTCTGCTAAGGGTTACAAGTGTGTGCCACCACACCTAGCTTTGTTACATAGCCCTGGGGGGGGGGGTCCAACTCAGAACTTTATTGACTGAGCCATATCCCTAGCCTTTCCCCTCCCCCTAAAGATTATTTTGATTTTTAAAGTGCTTTATTTATTCAGCAAAGGTGCCCTAGTCGTTACTATCTAAAAATCTCCCCCCTCGGCAGCAGAAACGTTACAGTGGTTCTCACCATCAGATAAAAAGTAGCTTCAGGTTAAGGGGTGGCATTTCTTGTCCACTCGTCCAAATGACAGTGACAGGCTGAGAGAGAAAACAGCACATGGCACTTCAGGACATTGGAGTGTGAGAAGGCCATCCTGGGAACTGTGGCTGCTCATCACCCACAAGTGATGCGAGAGGAGAGACAACAGAAGGGGCCCAAAGTCTGAAGTTCTCAAAAACGAATATAATACCGAGTATCATCAGTCAGCTATAGGTTCCGTTGTTCAACTGATCTGTATCCATTGCATGTGTCCAACATGTGAGTCATTGTGTACATGCCTGTAAATAATGATGTTCAGTGGTTGTAACTCATAGCATCAGAGTTCAGCACACCAAGCTGAATGAGCAGAGGTCACCGTTGATGACCTAGTTTTGAAGGCCATGTTATAAAACCATCATGAAAATGGGAAGATTCACAGGAAAGGAAGAACAACTAACAGTGAATTTCCTCAGAACTTCCCTCCCTCTTGGTGACTTCCTGGCAAACACAGCACACAGTTACAGAGAGACTTTGTGTCACAGTTTGTATCAGCTTGATACAAACCCAGACACACCTGGGCATAGGGTGTGTCTGAGGAACTAACTGTTCCCAGAATGCTCTTGGCCATGGCTATGGGTCTTGTTTTTGTTGTTGTTTGTTTGTTTTGTTTTTTAATAGGATATCTTTACATAGCTCTGTCTATCCTAGAACTAACTCTGTAGATTAGGCTGGTCTCAAATGTGAAGAGATCTGCCTGCCTCTGCCTCCCACTACCACCTCCAAATGCTAAGCTCAAAGGCATCCAAGCACCATGCCCAGCTGTGGGGCACTTTCTTTTCTTTTCTTTTTTCTTCTTTTCTTTTTTGTTTTGTTTTTTGTTTGTTTGTTTGTTTGTTTGTTTGTTTTTTGAGACAAGGTTTCTCTGTATAGCCCTGGCTGTCCTGGAACTCACTCTGTAGACCAGGCTGGCCTTGAACTCAGAAATCCACCTGCCTCTGCCTCCCAAGTGCTGGGATTAAAGGTGTGTGCCACGCCCGCCTTTGTGGGGCCCTTTCTTGAATGCTGATTGATAGCCCAGCCCACTCTGGGTGGTGCCACCCCTAGGCAGATGGGCCCAGGCTGTAAAAGGAAGGTAGCCAAGCAAGCCAGGGGAAGCAAGCCTTTTGAGACTGAGAGTTCCACAGATCACACAAGTAAATTGGTGGCCTTTGTTTACAACCACAGCCCCTATCTTGTTATCTTTAAGACTGGTAATTATTTGTGGCCTTCTGCCAATGTATCATTCTTCAACATTGTTAAAGAAAGGCATAGTATGAAAGAAAGGATAGAAGGAAGGAAGGAAGGAAGAAAGGAAGGGTGAATATTCCTGACCAAGAAACTAATGGCTTCCACATATAGGTGATTCCTGAAGCCTTAGCGATTTGGTCTCCTGAGCCACCCTCATCTTATGTTCCTGCTGACGTAGTCACGCCAACACTTGAGGGTGCAGACCCAGCTAGGAGAAGGCAGTGTTTAAAGGGGAGTCGGGATGTGATTAGGAACATACGACTCTTCCCAGGGCTGGGCTGAACTCTGGTATCCTTTAGGTCCTAAGGGAGCCCAAAAGGGTTTTGCCGTGTCCCCAGAGCTCTGAGGCAGTCGGAGAGGGACAGAAGGATTGACAGCAGAGTCGGTAGCTGGGGTTGTAGCCCACAGGCTAGCAAGATTAGCTCAGTGCTGTGACCTTCTTAAACCTGAGCTCTGTGTATGTGCTTACACCACAGAACTCCGAGCCTCTGTCACCTAGCACCTCTATGCACGTTGGTAGCGTGGGTACATGTACACACGGATAAGGTGGTGGGGTGTCAGGAGAGTTGGGGAGGTCAAGGCAAATAGAAGGACCCTTGTTTATATACTCTCATGACCCCACGCAGCCTGGCTGAGGGGCAGGAAGGCAGTGTGCTGACACTAGGCTATCCGAGGGAATTCCGTGACCACCTTGGAAGCCTAGAGGAAGATGGGGCTACACCTTGTTGAGGTCCCAATGCCCTCAGCCATACCTGGCCGTGACATAGGACGGCTAGGATATACTTCCGGGGGTCAGGGGACGGGCATTGTTCTGATTGCTTCGAGCTAATGAGCCACTTAGTCCCAATTCGCCACCTAGGAAACAAGGCTCCAGGGATTGTTGGTGACTTGTCTGATATCACACTGGGAATATAGAGTTATGCTCTTCACCCTGCCTGCTCTTACCCATGTGGATTTTGGTTTACAAGGGCAATTATATATATCCCACCCCAGGTAGGCTGGAGCCTTGAGAAGCTCAGTCTAAAGCCCTATCCCCATCTGCCTCCTCTCCACCTCTTTCAGAATTCCCAGCTTCTGCTACTCAGGACTCCAGCGGGCTTGCTTTGGGCTGCCCTAGAGGCTAACAGGGCCCTGGCTCTGGTTATTTATTTATTTATTTATTTACTTACTTATTTGTTTATTTGTTGTCAGACTTCTTCTGACCTCACCTCACTGGCAGAGGCTTGGGGATGCCGAGTGACATGGTCACCTGAGTCTTACTTGCTCTGCTAGGCTGCAAGGCCCTAGGGGGCCTCTGCTGCTTCCCGGGCTCCGGTGGAGCCAGGGCAGGGCGCACTGGGGTTATTTATGTGGCTTCTCATTCCTGCACTGTAATGATGCCACCTCTAGGTTCTTAATGTGGGGAAAAGACAAATCGTGAGACTGCTGCAAGCACTTCAGGCTAGAGCCGGGCACCAGCTGTCCTGGAGCCAGGTGACTCTCTGGCTGGTGGCTGAGCTCCTGAGACCCTCCAGCTTTTCAGTAGCTGAGCTTGAGGTGTCTCCTCCAGCCTGGTCATGAGGATCTGCTCTGTCTCTGTGGTGCTCAACCTGTAGTTTTATCACTTCTCTACCCTTTTCTGCAGCCCCCCCCCCCCCCACTTCTCTAAACCTGGCCTGGCCTACTTTACATCCTAGTTACCTCCTTGCCCACTCTTTAAGGTTCTCTTGCCCTTTGATCTTCACAAACCTTCACCAGCCACCACCATCCCTTTCTTCCCTTGGGGATGATGGAGACAGCATTTTGCATTCCATAATTCCTGCCCTGTACCCCTGGGGGTCCTGTGCCCCTTCGCCTCCCCCCAGGGCAATACTTCATAATGATAGGTCTCCTGTCTCCTTTCCCTTCCACCTAGACTGACCCGTGTGTTGCCATGATTTCCAGAGCTTCTGGTGTGGCCTCTAGACCTCTGCTAAGCGCTGACTGCAGGGCGTTCCCTCATGGAGGGCTTGTGGGGCTCCTCAGCTTAGGCACGTGTATGGCCACACTCCTGACTTTCCCTCACATCTGGTTTTCCTCTATGGTTCTGCATTTTGAGCCCTGGCGCCATCCCCTCAGATGTCCAAGCCACAGATTTTTTTTTTTTTTTTTCTGGAAAGAGTTAGAGTGCAAATATTTCTGCCTTTGCCAGCCATATGGTCTTTGTCATAACTGCTCAACTCCTTGTTGGAGTGTGAAAACAGTCAGAAACAATGTGTAAACAAGCGAGCCTGGCTGGGTGCCAATAAAACTTTATGAAAGCAGACAGCAAACACATTTGGCCCACAGGCCAGGATACTGACTCGATCTCCACCTAGTTAGTACTTGAGCAGGGTTTCTGTTTCTACTGCCTTGAGCTCTGGATGACTTTTCTTGTATGTCTGCTTTGGATACATGGCCCGCTCTCTCAGGAAGGCCTTCGTTTACCTACCTTCAAGACTTAACTCTGTCTCACTTCTGGGAAGGCCCCTGGGTACCCACTGGTTCATAGGGTAGGTCTTGACCCCTTCCTCACGTGGTATTCTCCTCCCTGCTTTGGTGGTCTCTGTGGTCTCCATTCTCAGCAAGCTGCCTCTCTTTTCTCAATGTTGGGCCACGGCGTCACACTACGCTGCAATGCTGGCCTGTGTCCTCAGGTAGAATTCTTGCTGGCTCTGGGATTTCCTTATGTGTCACAGGACTTCAGTCAGGTTGAGTCTGAATTGGTGGTTGCTCTGTGAAGGTGCTGGGGGAGACATGAAGAGGACCCAGCAGGGAGGGACTGGTAGTGTGGAGGACACGGGAAAGGCCACACTTCTTATAGAAAGAAGAGCACCTTGTTCCTTAGTGGCACTGCCTGTGCCTGCCCGTTGATATGCAGGGCTGCCATGATGCTGAGAAACTACCCAGCCTGGCCTCCGGCTGCTGCCATTCAGGCGTTAGGGCCTATGTGCAAGGCTGTGTAGTTCCTGGATGACTTCCCTTGCCAGGATCAGGGTTTCTTTCCACAAGTGTCCGAACGTGGCCTTGTAGGAAGTATGCAGGCCATTTCCCTCCAACCCTGTGCTTCTCCTCACAGGAAAACCTTATGCTTTCCATCCTGCCAAAGCACGTGGCTGACGAGATGCTGAAGGACATGAAGAAAGACGAGAGTCAGAAGGACCAGCAGCAGTTCAACACCATGTACATGTACCGTCACGAGAATGTCAGGTACGACGGCAGAGAGGCCCTGGGCTCTGACAGCAGGGTGGGCCAGGGAGGCACGCTGCTTCGTGGGATCTACTGAGTATTGTGGGGCCTGGTTTTCCCAAGGACTAGAGGCAAGGCCACCCCATAGTGCGCACCTTGGTTCCCCTGAACCATGTGGGAGGAGCCAGAGCAGTAGACAGCAGAGTGGGATTGTGCATCGCCTGCCTGGTCTTACCTGCAGTTGAATAAATATCACCTAGAAAAGGGCTCCTGGCAGTCCAAGCTGTGTCAAGGTCTCACTGCCGTAGAGTTGAGTAAAACCTTGCCCTGCTGGCAGGAGTGGGTGGTGAGTCACTGTCTGGAGCCTCACTGCCTGTGGCCCTCTCCGTTTGCAGCATCCTGTTTGCAGATATTGTGGGCTTTACCCAGCTGTCCTCTGCTTGCAGCGCCCAGGAGCTTGTGAAGTTACTCAACGAGCTCTTCGCCCGCTTTGATAAGCTGGCGGCCGTAAGTCCCAAATGTGCCCACTCCTGCTACTGGGGTCTTCAACCCTCCACCCTGTCTCCAGCTCCTAGGCTCTCCCTGCCTGGCCTTCCTCCACCTGCTGTGCCTTTCCTCCATGGCCAGGGGCCAGGAGCACACAGCCCATGCTCTGCCCTTTCAGAAATACCACCAGCTGAGGATCAAGATCCTGGGTGACTGTTACTACTGCATCTGTGGCCTGCCTGACTACAGGGAGGACCATGCTGTGTGCTCCATCCTTATGGGGCTCGCCATGGTGGAGGCCATCTCGTAAGTGGGTCCCTCTGGGAGGGTGGGATGGCCAGATGTCCAGCACCATGGGAGATCTATTTGAGGCACAGAGTAAGGCTCAGTGCTGGTCCTGATGTCCACATGTGGCTTCCTCACAGCTAAGGGAAAGAGCCAAACTCCTCAGTCTCTAGGACGCATGGTTTCAGTTCTGGCTTGGTTTTGTTGGTTTATTTGTTTGGCTGTTGGTTTTTTGGCTGGAAGCTGGAGTTTGGAATGACCACCATCACTGGTGGACATCTCCCATTTTTTTTTTTTTT
>JADRCD010214010.1:4170-25984 GCA_019843815.1 Montemys delectorum
GATAGATAGATAGATAGATAGATAGATAGATAGATAGATAGATAGATGATAGCTAGGTGACTGAGAGAGAGAGAGAGAGAGAGAGAGAGAGAGAGAGGATGTGTATGTATGTCTACGTACTTTATGTTTCTTAGTTCTACTGTGCAAAGTTGTAGAAACAGTGAGCCCTCACTAGTGAGGGGCAGAGCCAGTACACAGATCTTTGCAATACCATTCTCTAATGAAAGGAACCAGGACTGTTTCCCCTTCCAGGAGCTTAATACCTTTCATATCTCACTTTGGGGAGAGAACTAGCTGTATTTAATGGTTTGCTTCCCCAGAAAGACTATGCAAGGGGAAAAGTAATAACTTCCCAGTGGAGAAACTTGCCAATCACTGTCTTTAAGGAAATAAATGATCAACCTAACATCCCATGTTAAATCGTGCTGACAATATAATGTGTTCCCAGTGTTCTATGAGACCATCTCTAACACATACAAACACACACACACACACACACACACACACACACACACACACACAAATAGACCTGCAATATTCTAGTAGCCCAGCCTTCTGGATCATGAGGCAAAAATACAGAGACAAACAGATAGATGCTAGACAGATAGGAATTATTTCCCCGTGGATGCCCTCTCAAAAAAGAGCTCACTGGGCTCTTTAGTTTCATGTGTTGATCTGTGGGAAGCAGAAGTAGCTCAGGAAATAGTGCATTGGAAGGCATAATCCTCTTAAAGTTTTATGCTCCCCTTTGGTATGTCAGAGTGGGTACTGAATCAGTGCCCTTCTGATAGTGCTTCAGCATCTGGCCCGTTATTAGCCCAGGTGAATAGCAACACCTTACTCAAACTGTCTGGCTAAATTTCTGGTTTCCATCAGGTCAGGGCCCAATCTCCATTCTACCCTCCCAGTCTTTTTCTCGTTGATACTTTCACCAGGAGGCCAAAGCACAAATTGAAGGAAAGGAGAGTAAGGGCAGAAGAGGATTAAAAAGGACCCTTTCTTTACATGTGGTCTCATAATCACTTCAAGTACCATGCTTAAAGTGAAACTATAAGGGATTAGTAAGAGCTGGTTGTAGAACAATATGCACAATCTGAAGCCAGGTCTGTAATAAGTTTCATATGACGATAAACAGCTGTGTATGTAAACTCATACAGAGCGCTTGGATAAGTCTATAAAATTTTAGACTAAAGTATGTATGAGCAACTGGTTCCTGGAATAGAGAAAAGAACCTAGCAGTGAAGGTAGCATCTAAATTTTAACATGACTCTTGCACCACGTGACTCTTACGATTCATCAGTCCAGCACTCTTCCAGATCACCCAGTTTCCTCTTCCAACAGGGCTTCTCAAGGTTTCATTCTGTCATCTTGAGTAATACTATTTTTTTCCTCCGTTCATTTACTTTACCAGTTCAACTAGTTACCTTTAAAGCCATTCCTATCTCCTTTATCCCCAACTCATTCTTAGAGCCCCCCTGACAAAGGGAAAGCTTTTAGGCGCTCACTCATTCAGAATTCTCGCCCTGTTGAAATATTGGTTTCTATGCTCACTGCCCATCACTTGGGAGAGTAGTAACACTTATTTTCATTGTGTTGCCCATAGAGAGCTGGAGTCTCTGCTGAAATGAAGGGAGGGAAGGGAGGGTTACCCCGAGCCTAAGAGGCTGCTAGGGTGAAGCGCGCCTTCGGAAGACAGAGTTCTGAACCACAGAGTAGATTCTTTCCATTTTTTATTAGTTGCAGCACAGAGAAAAGAAGTCAAAGGTTTAAAGAAATTTGTGTTCCTTGGGGTGTTGATTTTACACCAACAGAGAAGAGTCCTGAGTCTTTATGTCTTTTTTTTTCCTCAGGGTAGCCTGGAAAACAAAAAAGAGAAATGTAAGTGTTTTTTGTAAAATGGAATATGGTTTCCAAATCTGTTTCTAGAAATGTTGATTTGTGATTTTCACCAGTGTAAACAGCCTACACATGACCTAGCATCCATTACTTAGCTTGTTATCCATTACTGATAGATGTTGCGACACCCCCTTACCCCAACACATGTACATGTGATATATGTTGTGCCCTCTTCATCACTGGTCCCTCAGAGTCCTCAAGTGTCAAAGTCAAAGGTCTCACCATTTCTGGGGACCTACTTATTACCTAATTGATTACAAATGAAAGCTGTCTTCTCAGAATACTACAAAACTTTTAATTCTTTCTAAAACTGAAATAATTTTTAAATAGCCTTATATCTATAGGTTCTTTGCTTGAATAAAAAAATAAGTTTGTGTTTTCATAGGGAGAAACAATTTTTTGCCAAAGTCTTCCATGATTGCCCTATTTTTAAAATTCTCTTCCAAAAGATCACGAACAAAATTGATCAACATAGCTGTGTGCAATTATCTATATTTTCAAAGGATGCTGCTTTGTCATAAGAAGATAAATTCTGCTAAAGCTTAGCAATGTGGCACATCAGAAATTTGGAAGCAGATCACTTATTATGAAACAGAACCCATTGTACCTTCTGGTGAAATGAATTCACAGAATTATTGGGTCAAACCACATGGAATCATTGATACACAACTGTTTTAACACCAAAATATTCATTCGTATTGTTTCAACTTCATTCATTCATTCATTCTTGGCTTAGCTAACATGGGGAACTCCACATAAGTTTACATAAGTCAGAGCAAAACCATAATTAACTCCTTGGCACGGGTTTGGATTTTTTTATTTTGGTTCCTTCTCTCCCTAGTTTGGTTGCCTCTTGTGTAAATTGCATTAACCTAGACCTTTATGTGTTCAGTTTCTTATCTACAAACGGAACCCAAATTGATGACCATACATGAGGAACTAAGAGTGCCACCGGGTGCTTGTCCATGTGGCAAAGGGTTATCAATCTAGATCAGTTTAGGAAAAATGATTATGATTACATTTTTAAAATCCCAAGTCCAGTTACCTGAGATGGTTGTGGTTGTGATGTGCTTAGGCTAGGGCTTCTTTGCTCCTAGTGACAAGGTTTGGACCCTGAAGACAAAAAAATGATGGACGTTAGAAAAGCATTAGCAGGACCATTAGGATTCGCAGAGCCATCAGCGATGACACAGTGAATGCACGAGCCTTGCATTGCTTAACTACATTCCTAAAACAGGCTCTCTGACATCTGTTGGGGTCCAAAATAAAAGGATAAACTGTTGTTAGGCCACAGGAGGGAATGTGAAATGATTCAGATATGTAATGGTAAATGTTCTGCATTCATGTATAAAATAACTCAGTTCAAAAAGTAACATTTTAGGGCAAAGCTGAAATGAGTTAATGATTCTGGACTTCACAAGTATTTCTAACTATGTTCACGTATGTCACAAATTTGAAACCAAATAGTGATAATAAGCATTTAATGGGCAGCACTGTGGTAGAAAATAAAAATTAAGAGCTACGTAAGTCAGTTTATATTACACTTACACAGCGAACAAAATCTAGATTGATCATGTTACTCAGTATGTGGGCTCCGGAGCTCTAAACCTAACCAAGTGCACAGAAAATGGAAGCTGAACATTATCGAAATGCAAGAGCAACTCTGACCTCAGTAGAGAAGCAGGTGTCCTTGTCAGCAGCTTTGCAGCATGTATCCAGGAACTGTGCAAAATCACCCATGACAGCCTTCAGCTGCTCCTCTGTGGCCTTGGGCTTGTGCTTCACCAGCTCAGCAAGAGCCCTGCGGGAGCACAGAAAGCAAGGATAGCAAGGAGACGTTTACTCCAGTTCAGGAAAATAAGACAGGAAGGTTGGCGAGGCCACAGTTTAAGGTTATAAACCTTGGAGCCAAGTAACTTTGGCTTTGAGGATCAAGCATGCCACTGCCAACACTAGGAATCTTGACTGCATGAGGGTAGTAGTAGGTGCCACTTTGCTAGGACTAGATCAAATAGAGTAATCAATGATGGTCACACAGGTTTTACCTAGTTTCAGGGAATCTCCTGAAAGACTTATGTCTTTGCATTTAATATATGGATTTTTGCCTTCTAACATTTGCCCCATTCAAAATTAATAATGGGGAGGCTAGAAAGACTGACAAGCCCAACAAGAGGGGATTGCTGGGTCTCTGTTGTTGACATCTGTAGAACAAACAGTACCAGAGAACTAGAGCTGTGTAGGGGATGAGTTTTGTAACTCTGTCTGGGGACCACAATGACACATCCTCAAAGATATCGACTTTACCCTGCTACATTCTGTGCTGTTGGAACCCCTCCCTTCAGCAGGGTTCGAGCCTCCTAAGGTGCATTTCCAGCTGCTTCTTACTCTATTCTCAAAAGTCACACCCATGATGTTGTCTTGCCCCTGGCGTGGCTCCTTCATGGAACGTGTTCAGCTCACTATTCATACCATGAAATAAATACTCCTCCGATTCCCATGACCAATTTTTCTGTCTATATCCACTAAGTTGTGTTTAGTGTCTTCCATTGTGCCTCCACTAGAATTTTATTCTGCTGTGGTTTTTACCCACAGTGATAAAGATAAGTTGAATGAAAGACTTCAATACAAAATTTTTTCACATAGGCAAAATCTTTGATACTTTTTCAATCAGCGATGCCAGCGACTAAGGAATATAATCACTACATCAAAAAAAAAAAAAATGTCCAGTTGACAGTTCTCACTATCAATACTATGCAATAGGAAAATAGATAGATACAATAAAAAAAAAACCATTGCTCACGTTTGTTTCTTAATCTGCTTCTCCTTCTCTGGAAGTGTGCAGATATCAGAGTGGAAGGTGAAGGTCTCAGCTTTGAACTCTTTGGGGACATAGGTTTCATCGACTGTCAGAGCAGAGAAGCATGGTCGCCTCTCCACCAGGGATCCACTACAGCACTTGGTGACATGCTCACTCACTGGGGTCTTCTCATGCAGCAGACACACACGGTTCAGGATTGCAGACAGCTAAAGAAGAGACAAGCGGAGCAGCAAGGTCACAAGTATTCCACAAGCCTGCACTTTCTGGTGCACTAAAAACTGTCATAATGAATTAGCCACGATGAATCCAGCCTTGATTGGCATGGCAATTTATCTATCTTTGAAACTACAACGTGTGAGTCTTATTAAACACTGTTTCTTTCTTAGTTAGATACAGGGGTCCATGACCCAGATGCCACACACACACACACATATGCACATATTAAGACCCCCCCCCTTGCTCCTGAAAGTTAGATTTATCAGGGTCTAAAGAGAACAAATCAGCCCCGTTAACTTTATTGTTGTTCAAAAGACTCACATAGTCTTCCACACAAGGCAGTCTCTGATTTTCAGGAAGTGTACAACATTTGGTGCCCACTCTTCCTAGGTTTCTTGCAGCCTCCACGAGAGTTGGGGTCGACACCTGAGGTGCTTTCTGGGTGTACCGAACTAGAATGCTGTGTAACAAAAAAAGATAACTCACATGGTTTAATCCAGGCAGAAAACTGACCTGATGTTGTATATTTCAAGAAGAGAAGATTCACCCAATCCAACTAAGTTTTGCCCCACTAGTCAAAATATCTTTACTACAAGGGTGACAGCATAGTACTGGAAGAAGACCTTGTCCTGAGAAACCAAGTGGCTGTAAAAACCTATTTTGAGCATAAGATCTTAGTGTTAAATGTGTACTAAAATCATAAGAAAGTGACATTTCTCTAGCCCAATGGCATTAATGTACTCAGTGCTGCTTTAAATAAATTCTAACACAACCTTACACATATCAGCACTGTGACAAACTCAAAAGATAGAAGTGAAAAGAGAGATGGTTTATTAGAAGCCATGTATGGATTAAATGAAAGGAAATAATATCTGCCTGACACATTATCTAGCAATTAATAACATCTAATATTTAATAATGTTCCATAACCAATAAAAGCCAATGTATTTCAGGTGAAGAAGTGCCCACTCCAAACTCTAGAGTTAGAAGAGTGCTAAAACTGTATATGAAATGAACAAGGAATAATGTGTCTCTTCCAGTTTGCTCGCTTTACTTCCATGGATGAAGTTCTATGGAATGACCCTAGAAGGCCATTCAGTCTCTATCTCTAGGAGGGAAATCCCATAGGAAGACAAGATCACAACTACCAAAGTTTAGCTGGAACTCTCAAATTCCCATGTTTTCCAAGTGAACTCTTTTTCATGTAACATTTCCATGTTATCTAAATCTTTTGTCACATTTTTGTGGGCAGCATTTCTATCAGCTCTTGAGTTTCTGCTGCCCAAAGCATGCCATTTCTTTTTTTCTACTAAATATTGTTCTATTGTTTGCTCATAAACTCCACCTAACCCTTGAAGGACACTCCCAGTCCTCATGTGTCAAGACTTCCTGAGCCCTCAAAACTTCCGCTCCCAAAAGACCACTGCTCATATTGTACAGGGGTACAATCCTCTTGAAGTGGATGACCTAGACACTTGCTGTCTTAAATAATCATAAACTGATCAAGGAAAAAGCTAGCTGAGAAAACTACTCACGCGTTTTGGAATCCGTACTCTCCCAGCTTCTCGAAAAGTTCACAGTTAGATTTGACCAAGTTCTTAGGCTCGTCTATAAGAGGCTGGAATTTGGTAAGCTGCAAGATAAAAGAATTGTGTTTACAGCCCCCTTCCTGAGAGCCCAAAGGAGGTCACTTGGCACTACTGATGTCCCTCTGTCCAAAGACAAGTCCGGAGACTTTTTGTGTCTGTCACCTTGCATCTAAATTGTTTCTTTTATTTGCAAGGTCATTTGGCACAAGTCAAATGAGAATCCCCAGGCTCTGGGATTCAATGGCTGTGCTTGAAGCAGGCCACCTGATATATTTTCTTGTGGTGTGACTGTTCTTCCCACATCCAAGCTTCAGACTGATCCTGTCTACACTGTACTGCACTAAGTGTCCTGAGCAGCAGAACTGGTCTCTTAACCCACTAAGTGGATGAAATTAAAATTGCACCTAGTGCACAGCAGAACTTCACTAGATGGTGGCCATCACTTTTAACAATCTCTCTAAGGTCTCTCTTGAGGTCTCTGAGATGATAGCGTCCACCTAATCACTGAGTGGTGTCTGGTATTCAGCACTTTCTTTGTAAAGTAGGACTCTCCTCTGGTCCCAAATGGTTCAGAAACCAGTATGTACTGGCAGGAGTCCTGATGCTCTCCACAACAAACTTGCAAGTAAAACTTCTCATAAAACGACTCCAAAACCTTCTCCAAAATGTTTGAATGTCTTTTAAAGAAATAGAGTTCACAAGCTCCTTTGAGATATTAATTCTAATAGTTGACAGTGTGGTGGGTCAGGTTTATGGTCTTTAAATCCAAGTTAAATAAATCAATTTTAGTTGGCATTTGAATTTATTCTCTAATTTTATTCTCCAGAGTATGAAAAAGGAAAAGCTACAATAAAGATTTTGTGCAAGTAAAGATTCCTCCCTCTCTTTGAACCTCCCTTTTCTCAAGCTGTTGTTCTAGGTTTCCTTATATTTTATCCAAATAGTTCACCCTATGATGCTGAAGAACTTTAAGAGCTCAAACTTGCCTCCATCTCAAGAAAACATCTGGATTAACCTACATATCGATTATCATGAATTCATCTCTTCCTTTCTCCTTATAGAAAACACCGTCAACACTTGAAGTATCCTTGGCTGTGGAAACCTACCACTGTGCTGTAGCATGCATGAGGGTCAGCTTCCGCACAGCACTTTTCCAGAGTGGCTTCATATTTCTTGGCCAGCCTCAGCAGCAGGGATACAGAGTAATCAGGGTGCCTTCTTGCATATTCATACAAAAACCTAGTTGAGATGAACACAGGCTCAGTTAAGTAAATGAGCATGTAATAGAGTCCCGCGACCAACCTCAATAGTGATTCTCATCCCAGGCATCCTGCATTGGCATGAGCTCCATGCAGAAAACTAAGCAGCAAGAATTTAGGAACCAGAGAGAGCTCTTCCCAGGTTCAGCTTTGCCACTGCAGCCTATTTTAGTATTCTGCTTGGGCAACTTACTATCAGTGCATTAACTTCCTCCCTTGTAGAATGGAGATAACTGTTGCACTTACTGAAAACATATTGTCATTTGTTATTAGTTGTATCATAACTTGTCACACTGTGACATTCTGGTCTTTTCAACCAAGTCTGAAACAACTAGTGTCATGTTGGCATATATACATATAGATAGATCTAGATAGCTTTGATGTCATCACAGAGATAGATAGAGCTAGATAGGTAAGTAGATACATAGGTAATACATTCATATACATTATATATTTAAGAAATATGTTCATAAGAATGATTAAGTGGTACATATAATTATATATTCATGGATTTCCAGAAATATTCCTATGAAGTTAGGAACATTGAATTTATGCTGAATGCATGTACAATTTCATAAAAAAATATTTTAAATTACTTAAAACACTTTTCAAGGGAATTTTAAAAGCTGAGAATGGCAAGGATGAATAATTTTCCTGAGAGCCATAGAAGTCCTGCTAACACCCAAGGAGAGCCTGGTGTAGCATCCTAAACCATGCAGCTCTGATAAAGCCATGAAAGGAAAGGCAACTAACTACTCACGTGCCCAGGAAGACATCCTTGGCCTCAGCATAGTTCTTGCACACTTCCTTATCCTCAACAAAATCAGCAGCGATGGCAGGCAGATCAGCAGGCATGTCGTCATGTTCCACCTCACTAAGACACTGGGCTTTCTTCAACACTGGTTTATCGCAGCAAGCCTGCAGTTTGCTGGAGATAGTTGCCTGGTTTTCACACATGTATTTGGCAAGTTCGGCCTGTGAGAATGAAAGACAAAGGTTTCAGAGGAATTATCTCAGGCTACATCTTGTCCCCGCACCTCTGTCACATGGGGAAAGCATCTTTATCCTGCTCTAAACCATACACAATCAAAGTGGCTTCCGTAAACATCTCCTCAGCCCTGCAGTGCTGCAGAGCCTGTGGACTCAGATACTATGGCCAAAACATTCCAACTAGGTCTGAGAAAGACTGCTCTGGGACAAGGGATGTGTTTATCTAAATCAATTCATTTTGATTATTTATTAAGTGTATATCTTTCTGACTGTGATAATTCAGATTACTTTTTCTATAAAAGTGGTTTTTTTTTTAATTCCTCTCAAGTTAAGGGTAGGCATTTTAAAACCAAATAACCCATTAAATTATGAAGTATAATTAAATAATCAGTAATCAACACAATTATAGGTCTTGCTGAAAAATATCTGTCTTGAGTTTTCCAGAAGGTACTATGGTAGAAGAGGATTCTGGTATTTGGTTATATTTTTTATCTTTGGAGTGGGGAGGGGAGGGAGATAATAGGACAATGTTGGAGAAAATGAGATCTCAGTGAATTTGTATGTACTTAACACAGACAGTAAATTAAGGGAAAGACCACCAAGGGATTAACACAGTTTTAAAAGCCTCTTCACTCTTTGGGATGTCTAGCCCCGCTTCTCTCTCAAAAACATGTTAGAAATCTACATTTTGTAACTTGTTCTGGTTCTGCCTTCTCAAAGTGTGACTGAAGAAAGGAGTTTCAGGTCATTGAATAATTCAGAAAACTTTTTGCTGTTGGTGTTTTTGTGTTTTTGTTTTTCGGGTTTTTTAAGGCTTTTTTGTATTTTTGGTTTTTTGGTTTTTTGGTTTTTGGTTTTTGGTTTTGTTTTTTTCCGGAAAGTGGCAGCAACCAAGGAGAGCTTGATAGAGTAATGGCCACACCAGTCACCTTTGGTGTTCTCCGATGAAGCCAAACATATGCACTCACTGACTGAGCATGCCGTGGCTCCTTACCCTGTCATCTGCGCATTCCAGCAGGTCTCCATGGCAGCACTCCTGGGTGACCTTGGTTAGGTCAGTTGCCAACTTGGTGATTTCTGCAAAGTCAGCATTGGGGAATGTCTGGCTCATACGAGCTACTGCCCTGAAAAAAAGAAAAAAAAAAAAAAACAGATTTCTACCAACGAATTATTATCATATTTGTGTTTGTAGAAAGCAGTAAAAATAGACACAATTTTTAACACATTCAAAACCTGTCATAAACTGTTTTGAAGTTCAAAACCGACTTAAATGAACAAATTATAAAAATTCACTAGTTCTTGTAATGCTAGTCTGGCATGGTAGTTATATTTTTCTTTGGCAGAATTATTTACTAAAAGAATGGGGGTGGTGTGTGGAAAGCTAAGGCCTCATGAAATTAAAATCATAGAATATTTTCCCCAAAGGGGCAGCAGTGAAGCTTTAAGTCCGTATGTGACTTCTGTTTCCAGCTCGATCCCATCTTAACGCTGTGACCATCAGCAGGTGTTAGCTTTTAGAGTGTTACAACATGTGGAACCGAACGAAGCTCTGGGAGATTAGATTACATAATGGTGTGAAAGCATCTCCTCTCCCGGAAATGAATATTCGTCATCTTTCATCATAAGACATATTTCTATGAATCCTAAAGTTCTCTGGGGGAAAAAATTCTTAAGTTGTAGAGAACTGAAGAGTTCTAATCATGTATCCTCCTGCCAAGAAACTGTTCCAGCAGTCGGCCTCTGAGCTCTATGGCAAAAGCCAAGATTCTCGTTCTAAAATCATTTACAGTTCCTTAACTCCAATAAAGAGACTCCTTTGCAGGAACCAGTCACAGCCTGTGTAACAGTGTTTTGTTTCATATTGAAGTTGCTTCACTTGTTGATTTGGTTGACTATAATAATTTGGATAATAGGAATGACCTAGTGAGGATAATTGTGCTGACAGTTTCTAGAGAGCACACACGATGTTGTCTCAACATTCTCTCCTATTGTGTTGATTTATTATTGACTAACAGGTGAGGCACCAGAAGGGCAAGCATATTTTTCTTGATTTCCATATTAAAGGATGCACCCAGACTCAGCTACAGCATATGAAAGCAAAGAGGGGGTCAAACAAAAAACAGGAGATTAAGAACACAATTGGAGTTGTAATAAAATTTGAAATAGTAACTCCAGCTTGCTTGATGGCTAAATTCAATTATCAGGGCATAAAACAGTCACTTTTAGACTGAGGAAATGTAAGTTAAGTAAATGAATCACCCTGTTTGTAAGCTTTGAAAATAAATCCCAGTCTTTATGAACAAATGAGATTTTAAATACCTATCTTCTCTTAGAAAAAAAAAGTCTACTAAATTCTTTGATAATTTGAAACACAACAATTGAGACAAAAATGTGAAATTACTATTATTATGATTTCACCTCTATTGTCTTTTCATAAAGTGCCTTACGAAGGCGCAGCCTTTTGGACTGGACAACTATCATCAGAAAGAGGTGAACTGTGATATTAAAGAAAAGTCATGTACCATGCTTTGAAGGCTCTCTCTCCAAATCGCTGCAAACTGGAGCACTTCATTCTCTGACGGACGGATGAAACCAATGCTTTCTCCTTCACAGCATCAAGCTACAAGAAAAAAATCCAGATGAAAAAAATTGGAAAAGATTATTTTGATACACACACACACACACACACACACACACAAAACCTTCCAAAGTTTCAGTCAGCCTTATGCCAAAATAATTGGTTTGGGTGGGGAGGAGTTGAAATCAGGACCTTGAACATGTTAGGTTAAAAACTCTGATGCAAATGAAAACTTAAAAAGATAATTTACACTTCAATTCACAAGGACTCCCTTTTGGCAAATAATTATTTAGATACCTGATGGAAAAGAAAATCAGTCTGGTCGTAGCATCTAGCTACCTAAAGTACCTTGGGGACATCGCTGAGGGAAGAGTCCTGAAAGGTGATGTCCCAGGACATATACCTGTATTGACTTTTTAATTTTGTGGCTAGTTCACTTCAGTCCTTCCTCCATTAACTTTCATAAAATCCGTAAGTGCCTCCAAAAAAATGATGCATGTAACAAATATTTATGGAAGGAAGGAATGAACTCCAACTTCTAGCATCAGTAAAAATTCTCTTTGAATTTTAGCTCCAGTAAAGTGTCTCAGAGAAAGTCAAAAAATAAAAGCAAAAACAAACAAACCAACAAAAAACCTAGCCGTTTCTGCACAATTTGACAAAGCCTATTCTACTGCAGACATCATTACCATGAAGACCAAGAAGACAAGTAACAAGAATTCCCTCTCAGACCACTGCTAAATTTTAGAAGGAAGAAAGGTCTAAGAGTGAAAACCCATTGGTAACTTAAGAGGAAAGAGATGTTTCACTCAGAAAGTCAAGTCTCCTGCGTCTAGCCATGAGATGATCAGAGTCTGAGGTTAGAGGAGAAAGCAGATCTTTCGTGCGTGCGTCTTTCCAGGGATTACCTTTGGGGTCAGGCAGGCTGCCTTGTCGGCCTCCGCACAGCAGTGGGTCAGAATATCATTGTACTTCTCAGCATAGTAAAGAAGTTCTGGGGCATAGAAGTAAGGATGTCTTCTGGCCACTTCATGCAAATAGCTGAGTTATGGAAAAAAAGAAGAAAGCAGGCAGTCATCCCCCCACCACAAAACACTACAGAAAGGATTAGCGTCAACCCACACCCTTCCGTACACGTGGGATTCGTAATTGACCAGTCTCACTCAGTGCAGCCAGTCTGTGGTTAAGTGAGAAAAGAGAGGTGTGTGTGTGTGTGTGTGTGTGTGTGTGTGTGTGTGTGTGAATATTTGTTCACACATGTGCATTTTTGGTAAGTAGTTAAATTTAGATGATGTAATATTGCTCACTAAAATGAAATTGATCCAGAGAACATGAACACCACACACATACACACACACACTCACACACATGCACACGAACATGCACACACACATGCACACATACACACACACTCAAACAAATACCTTCAGAATATTTTGCAACCTCTCAGTCTTAGATATTTCACACGGGTCCTGTCTGTTTTCAAGATCAAAACATCATTGATCTTTTTGTTGTCGTTGTATAGTTTATGGTATCAAATATTATGTTTTTTAAAACCTTCCCAGCACATTCCCAGGCTTGGTGTTGGATGTTTGGGGTTTTCATTGACTATCAGCATAAGCGCTACTGACTGAGCTACTGCCAAGTTTTTAGCTTAAAGTGTAGATGCCTGGGTACTCACTGTCCCATAAAGGTGGTAGGGTTTTCCTGGAAGGAGGTACACATGGCCTCAGCTTCTGGCCTCTCAAATGGCGGCAGGTTGGGGTTGTCGTCTTTGTGTTGCAGGAAACATTCGTTTCTTTCGGGCTCTTGTTTTGTACAGCAGTCAGCCAGTTCGCCATAGTTTTCACGGAGATTTGCAATGGCACACAACTTGTCTCCAAAAAGAGTATGCTAGCAGAAGACAGAAAGGTCAAATTCCTGCCAGTACCCTGACTTTCTCCATAGCCAAAAAACAGCATCAAAACCAAATGTGCTGATAAAATTTGGTGAAGAAAACATGTACCTTGTATGTATGTACATACATAGATGATATGATATGTACATTGAAACATCGATAACACCTATTGAATTATTTTTGTGGTTTTACATACCACTTTAAGTAAATTTAAGTAGAAAAAAAGTTAATGAAATAAGTTAATGTTTTTATGCCATGAAGCAAATGGAGATCATGTAGAAATCCCCCCTCACGTACTTTTCTTGGATTTGTCTATTTCTGTGTAATTTTCATGACAGTCAAGTGCCACAGTCTTGTGTATGATGGATAAAACAGAGAAGCAAAGAGCTAATGGCCTTGAAAAATGTCACCTTCCATGTTTTCTATCTGACAGTAAAAGCTAGGAGCAAAGTCAATATAATAAAAAAAAAAATCAAGGGAATTTGAGGAGCAAGTAAAATCATGCTTGGGAGCAATATGTTCACACAACTCCTCACAGGCTCTTCTCCTTTGGGAGAAGCCTAAGTTTGTACTACGTTCCCTGTAAAACTAAGGAATGACACATTCCTCCCTCCAAAGCCTCTCATGAAAACCCCCCTTGCTCTCTTTCAGATCCATGACCTCATTTTTCATTCATTGTTGTTACACACATATACATTTATGTAAATACAGATAGTCCTAAACAGCCTGCTTAGTCTGTATAATGTTATTTATATGTATATTTTAGGGGTGACCATTGGTATTGGAGAGGCAATTGCTGTGCTCTTCCTCGGAGAAGGCAATTTCTCCTGCTCTCTGCATCCCTTAGTTGCCTATAGTTCTTTGTACAAGGTTTAGTTCTTGTGGTCTTTCCCTCATTCACTTCTGCAAGTCTATGGTCACTGTCCCTGTCAAGCTCCCATTTGGGCAGTCATGTTGATGAGACTTTTTGAGTGTAGTTTCTGCAATTTTTAGGAAAAGGAGTCCCATAGCAAAATTCCTATCGCCCTGGCTCTAACAATCTCTCTGCCCCCTCTGCCACAGTGTTCCACGGGCCTTAAGTGAGGGAGTCGTGATTGTCCTTCCTTTGAAACACTCAGAATTCCATCAACCAGGAAAGTAGAGCCTCAAAATCAGAAGGTACTCACAAGGGATTTGTCACAGTTTGCCGCAGACTCATCGGCAACACATGTCTTTGCAAAGTCTGTTACTTCATTCACTAATTTAAGGTGCTCTTCATATGGGCATTTCTGGAGATACTGGGAAAAGGAAATCAGGACTCTGAAAAGCAGACATAGAAAGAAAACCTCAGTAGGAGGCAGGTGACTCTCCTAACCAGCAAATTATGTACGCATATACCTTCGATAGTTTGTCTATCTTTCCGTACAACTATCTAGAAAGCCTATTCCGGTCAGCTATTCTCTGGGGCAGAGCCAGGAATGCCTGACTTCCCAAACGAGAAGAATATGGAGTTCTACCATGCTGAAGTGCAGATGCATATATTTGTCAATAGATTTATGAACATGAGGCAAACAGGCAAACTATTCTCTAAATTTATTCATTTTCAAGGCTAGGTATTATATAAGTCCTTCGAGTTATTTCTTTTCTAACCCATATACCTTTGTTAATTGGAATACATGACACTATTGACTTTTTAAAAATAAACTAATTACTCATTTTTACTACATCAAAACATTATTAAGGTTGGAGATGTGACTTAAGTATCAACCACTGACTTCACATGTGTAAGGTCCCAGGACTACAAAAAGACAGAAGGAGCTATTAGCCATACATGGGCTGTATATATTTAATTAAAATTAAGTATGAATTGAACATGTGCTCCTCAGTTACACTTGCCATGTGCAAAGTGCTTAATAGGCTTGTGTCGTCTGGCTGCCATATTGCTCAGCACAGATCCAAAGTCTTTTTGTCAATGCACAAATTTCTGTTGGACAGCACCGCTCTATGGTTTGCATACTCAAGGTGGGGAAGGGTGTTTTAGAACTTGAACTAATACTATCAAAAACATTAAGTGGACTTTCAGCATTTTAACTTACAGGCCTTTGAAATATTGTTCTCCCAAATCATTATACCGATGGGCGATCTCACTCTTGTCTGTGGAAACAGGGAGAGAAAAACCACAAAACGTATCTAAATATGGCTGAAGACAGCTGATTGTAATATGCTGCTTTTCATTCTTCTCTTCACTGACTTAACTCCTTCCCTGAAGATGCCAGTCTCTAATAGTTACAGGAAAATCTGAAAGTGGCAATGATTCCTTTCTACTACATTCAAAGTTGTATTCCTTCACCAAAAATATTATTTTAAAACCCGGTGTTTATAACTTTGCATTCAAACCCAAGATTTAATACTTCTGTCATGTCTGTAAATATCTACTAAGACAATAGTAAATAAGAAATAAAGTAATATAAATGGAAACTCCATTTATAAAATTATTAGTACACACTTTTAGTTTTTAGTATATAGCACAGTAGATCAGGCAGGCCCTTTGAGACTGCAATGAATTCAGCTGTATCTGATGTAATTTAAGTCATTCTGCCTAGCATTTTATTTTTAATTACAAGAAATTTAAAACCAAGCCTTCAGAATCCCACCATTACTGTCATTGAAGAGATCTAAAATACATTAATAATATAACCATATAAAGGTTCTCAGATGCAAATAACCATTATCATCCTCACATTCTAGAAATCAGTACTAAAGGAAAATTTAACTAAGAATACCAGGCTTCCGTTACTAGGAAAAATAAAAGTAGAGATGAAAAAACAAGAAACTCTTACGTGCTTCTCGGCGAAACACACCCCTGGAAAAAGCAGAGCCGGAGACAAAGAGGAGGAGGAGAAAGGTTACCCACTTCATTTTGCCAGAGGCTAGTGGGGTTGATAGGAAAGGTGATCTGTGTGCAGAGAAACTCCCTCTAATATACTTCTTTAACCAATAACTGTAGATCATTAACCATACTTACCTCGCATTTCATTGGTCCCTACCCCGTTACAAAATCATACCATCCTTGCCAAAAAGTTGTTTGACTAAATCCCTTGCGTATGTTTGCCATCTGGAGCTCCCCCCACCCCCAAAAGACTTTGTCAATTCATTAAAGTTATGTAAAACATCAAATTTTACATAAGAGTTTAATCTCTTTGTCTCCCATTTGAACATTTTAGTTTGGGCCTTCGCATGGAAACATGGCACATTTTAAATGCTAAGAACTGAACTGCATTCATCCCAAATATGCTTTTATGTATAGGTAGTGAAGAATGTGCATGAGGAAGAGGCCTCATCGTAGGGCTTCCAAGTCTTTCTCATCTTTTTAAAGTTAGAATCTTCCAGGAAGCTCACAGCATCTTAAATGTGAGCTGAGAAGAAGCCGGAGCAATAAAAACAAGTGCAGAGGACTTTCAGAAGTCTGGAGTCCCCATCCCATGCTCAAGCCAGGTGTGAAATGGGTGTAGAGTAGACTATTTTCATCTAATGTGAACCTCTTTCTCGGGGTGTTTTAGAAGAGGTACTAGGACAGGCACCTCAATGACAGTGATGATGGTCTTTGTCATCCCATTGTAATGTACTTCCTCTGACACCATAGGATGATAATTAGTAGCAGACCAGTTATCTCACTTACCTAAAAGGATGAGTTGGTCAAGACTACATCCAAATCACCCCCATGGTTCCTATACATACAGGAACTAGTCAGTGACAAGAAGAAGAAGAAAAAAGAAGAAGGAGGAGGAGGAAGAAGCATTCTTTTTCATATCTAGTTATGCAATGAAAGAAATCTACTTTCTATGACCACATCTTAAGTCCTCATCTTCAGGAATGTGTACAAATGTTGTAACCAAACACAAGAGTAAAGGCAAAATGAAGGAGCAAGAAAAGAGTTCCTTGCTTGTTTTATGACTCAAAAGAGTCCTGAAACGAAATAACAGACTAGTCTCCGAAGACACAGATAAACAGGGTGTAAAAAAAAAAAAAAGTCTACCTGTGGAATAACTTCCACAGAGGGGTGGGGTGGGTGGGTGGCAGAATTAAGCCAAGACCCCATACTGGAAAAGGAGAAAGAAAGAAACAAAACAGAAAAGATACTTTCTTCGATAAATTCCTCTTTAAACTTCCTAGAAAGAGTGGTCACTGTTTGTTTGAAGAGAATAGTCATGCCTAGTCCTGTCCTCATGTGGGTCTGGGTAAACCTAAACAAGTATGCAGTGCTCAAGTCCTTGAATGTATTTGTATTACTAACTCACAAATTCAGACTTTTATCACTCACACATGCACTATGTACATATATTGTTGTTTGATGATTGAGTAAAAAAAAAAAAAAATCACCTGTGCGGCCATTTTGCATTTAGATTGTAGGATAACCATAAATACCAAAGTCTAAGAAAAAGTCATCATAATGGATTAGGAGCTTGAGCTGGCTTAGTGATGGATGAAGCTCCAATAATTTTAAGACATAAATGCATAACAATTGAGGCTCTCCTTAGCAGTAGTAATCCAATGCCTTACACAGGCATATTCTAACTAATCTTCAGCAACCTAGAATTAAAGTGCTTAATTCTTGACACAATCTCCGTGCTTACAGTTCATCTCAACTGAAAAGAAACGCTTGAACAGTTGGCATTTGGTAAGTAAGAATTTATACTCTTTCTTCCGAAACTCCTGGCATTCGTCCTATATGCAAACTCTATACTGAGAGGAATGAAGCCACATAATTATTAGTTACTTCTAAACATCCTGTTTTTCAAGCTCTTAAACTTTTTTGAGTGATGGTTAGTCAGTCATCAGAAGAGTTTGGCAGGAGCATAAATGCAAAAGTTAAACTAAGAGTTTAGTTTCTGAATAAATAGAAAATAGCTCAAATGATCTCTAAATGTTTTTTTATGCTTGTGGGAGGACTTTACAAATCAAGAGTAGCAGAGATAATTTGTTGTTTGGAAAGTATGATCCTGTGCTCATCATCTAGAAGGGAACAACAACAACAACAACAACAACAACAACACACACACACACACACACACACACACACACACTTGCTGAAATACAAACGTGACTGGGAATTAAGCCTGAGCTTGAATCTCTTCAATCCCTTGTTTTCTCTGAATTATTAGCTGTTCGTTGTTTTCTCTTATTTTGTTTTTCTTGTTTCTTTTGGATTCGTTTCAAAGGGATGGTTTTCCCAGCACTCTCTCTCAAGCCATCCTGGTCATTTAACAACCTTGGTCTAGCCTGCATGGTTCTTCCCCCATGCTCCTACAATACTTCTGGATCTCCTCTTAAAAGTAAAATATGTCCAGAAAAGTAAAGAGCTGTGTCTAATAATGTCATTAGAATTTCACCACAGATTTTCTAGAAATGGTGACTTAACCTCTAAATGTTCTAAAAATATAGAAAATTTGGTTTAATTTTAAATAAAAATGGAACATGGAGTCTTTTCTCTGCATTTTTCCTATAGTTCAGTGGGCATATCAGATCCCTCCTAAGCTGAAGGGCCAGAAATGCTTTATAAAAAATGAGTTTGGGAAGAGGAAAACCATGAAGCATCAAACTCAACAACTGACACATAATAAGCAATTTAATTTCTCGTTCTATATGAAAAATATATCTCCCAATAAAAGTCAAAAATGTCCAAAGTTTTTTAATGCAAAATAAAAACTGTAATTCAAACATTAATTGTTCCTTGTCATCTCCATATGTAAGCCTTCCATGTTTCCAAACTGTATTCACTTAAAATGTTGAGAACATAGATTGTGCTAGAGGTTTCCTTGGAGTTTATATCACAAAAACTTACACAGTTCAGTACCAAGTGTTTTTCAGCGAGCCAGCAGCTAGCCAGCTGATAGAAGCAATGCCATGAGATATTCAAGTAACAACCAACTCAGTTGATGAATCCAGAAACTCCTGGCTTTTAGATTGCTCAATCTTTCTGATCAGGTTCATAGAAAACCACTGGTGGAAAGGTCTGAGTTCACAATCGATGGGTCTGGGCTAGAACATCAATCCTCATAAACAGTCTATCCCTAAACACCTAGTGCCTCAAAGAAAATTTCAAAACAGCCCAATGTAAGCATCAACCACTGAGATGCTTCATCTCTGTGTAGATCTGAGTATCAAACCCAGGGCCTTATACCATTGCCAGGCAAGGGCTCTACCACTGGGTTCTGACTCTAGCCCCTTAAGTGTTGAGACTCTGGGGAGGGTGTCCTTCAAGCTGTGCCTTATGATGAGACACATTTAGCAGTGGTGTATTGATACTATATACAGCAGAAATTGTTTTAAGGTAATGACCTACCATATGGACAAGCAGACTGGACAGTACTAATGTGAAAGTGGCTTGAACAGTTGGTTTACCATTGACAACAGGGTTTCACCTTTTGCCGAGAGGTTTAAACATTTAGAGATGTGTTTGTAAAGGGATTGCATAGAATGGGTCATGGGCCTGCCAGAACTAGAGCAATCAGAGGAAAAAAGTCTGGATGAATTGGATAATGTAACAACAAACTCTACCACCCGCTTGATGGCGCCGGTCAAAGACAGACAAAGATTTTTTAAGATGTACAAACTTAGTAACATGCTTTAATGTGGTTAGATTCAATCAGTTAAATAAAGACACTGGCTATTCTAGCTAGGGTGCTGTGGAGGTAGAGAGCCCAGCATCTTTTGGAGATAAGAACATTGTACATCACCTATGTGCAAAAACTCCAAAAAGTGAGTCAGGACCTTCTCTGTGAGTAGCTTGATAGGGGACCCAGGAGTGTAGAAAAATGGACACGAATAAGGGGCCCTTTATGTTGGAAAAGGGAGCTGAACTTTGACACCTGAGAAGATTATTGTACCATGCCTGCTGACATTCCTATAATCCCAGCATTAATGAGGCAAGATGGGTATCACAGGCTTAAGGCCAACCTGGCCTAAAGAGTGACAGAAATTCTATAGCAACATGAGAAAAAAGAAAATTCTAGAATGTAGACATAGATGCAAACGAGTGTACAGAAGCTGGTCTCCAAGGACAGGGCCGGTGAGAAAATATTTTCTGAAACTAAGCGGACTCAGCAGATTCTAATATACACTTATTCATTCGAGTGTGTGTGTGTATGTGTGTGTGTGTGTGTGTGTGTGTGTGTGTGTGTGTGTGTGTGTGTGTGAGCAATAGCAAATGAAGCATGAATTTAGAGGGAGTGGGGTGGGAACAAAGAGGTAGTTGGAAGGAAGAGAGGAAAGGGAGAAAATGTTGTGAATACAGTACATGTATATGAAAGTAAAAAATGAATGACTAATGGAGCTGTTGTGTGTGTGTGCACGCACATGTGTGTGTTTCATTGACACATTTTCACTGTACATTGTTCTTTGTATCAGTATATAGTAAACTTTGTATCAGTACAAAGGACATCTTTGTATCAGTATATAGTAAACTGTGAGTTCATTCCTCTAAGCTCTACCTCCCTCTCATTATCTCTCCCATTAGTCTCCTTTATTCCTTGAGACCACATTACTTCTGCTTCTGGGTCGTATATGCATACATGATTTTATATATTTTACTTCTGCTTCCAGGTTGTATATACATGCATGATTTGATATATCTGCCCCAAATCTAGGAACCACAAATGAGAGAAAATACAGGATATTTGTCTTTGTAAGGCTGACTTAATTTACTTGATATGATTGCTTCCAGTTGTAGCCAAGATCTTAACGAGGACATAGTTTTGTTCTTTGGAGCTGAAAAAAAATCCACTGTGTGAGTATCTCTCATTTTCCTTCTCTGTTTCCTCTGCTGATGGACACTGAAGCCAGTCTGGACACTCAGCTAATGTAAACAGTGCTGTAGTACACACCGATTTGCAAGTATCTCTGTGGGGTTGATTTGGAATCTCTGTGCTCAGTTTCATGGAAGTTGGACCACCTCACACTCTGTCTGGCAGTGTAGAGTGCTCCCTGATGCCCACATTCACACCAGCATGTGTTATCTTCTTAATGATGGCCATTCAGGTTTTATAGCAAGATCTTTCATCCATGTGTAGTTGGTTCTTTTAGAAAAAAGAATCTAGTTCATACTTTTGCAAGTTAATATCTAGTTTTCCCATTTGTTGAAGAGATTTCTCCAACACACACACACACACACACACACACACACACACACACACACAGAGTCAAAAACCCAGGTGGCTGTATCTGTAAAGGTTTACAACTAGGTCTTCAATTCTACTGCATCAATCTGTGTTTCTGATTTTATTCTGGTTCTATGCCGGGAGTTTGGGAAGGAGGGTCATTTGTTTAATTTTACTATGGCTCAGTAGTATAACTTTAAATCAGCTGTGAAAATACTTACAGCACTATTCAATTTATTCAATATGAAATTTACTCCCAAGAGTATTTGTACTTCCATATGAATCTTAAGATTGTTTGTGTTTCTGTGAAGAATAATATTGGAGTTCTGATGAGGATTACGTCATTGTTTTTGGTAGTATAGACATTTTCACAATATTAATTCTTCCAATCCATAAGCACAGGGCAGGGGGTGGTGGGGCCTTCTTCTTCTAGTGT
>JADRCD010214011.1:0-12004 GCA_019843815.1 Montemys delectorum
GGACACTGATCTATATGACTCCCAAGTTTCTGTATTCCACTGCTATCCAACAGACAGGAGCTAACCCCGTTTTCCTTGTCTGTTTCTCTCCTATCACAAGAAACCTCAAAAGACCAGATTTCCTTGCATGCAACAAGACAAACTGATAACTTCTACGTTTTACCTTGTGACCAAGAGCTGTCCGTAGGTCTGAATAAACCAGTTTGCTCACTTGAGGGTCAGATCTGAACTAGAACGCTTGGCACCAGGTGAATTCTAACCTGCTGAATTAAACATCTGTAGCAGATACTAGCTTGGCATTTCTGTGGCAAGGCATGCCTGCTGGGTCCTAAGATTAATTCAGGAGATTTCCCAGCAATACCCAATCTGTTAATTAACCCCAAAAGTTTACACAGGCCAGCTCATCAACTTCTTGTCAACATTTGGCTCCTAAATCTAACCTAAGTCTAACAGGTGTTCTAACAAACCACGGCACAATTCACATTGCATGTTACAGCAGATTTAATTGCTCTGAATTCTGGGAGTGCCCCCAACGATTTATTCTGAACAGCTAGCTGCCTTTCACTACATTGTCTCTTGATAAAAATCAATGCCATTAATGGAACTGAAGGGGTGGCGGGAGCTATGACAATCAACCTTGCCAAAAGACTGCTTTCTTTCCCTAGAACCAATTGCCTTCTGATGGGAACTCTACCAGAGACAGGCTGGAGAGATGGTTCAGTGGTTAAGTGCACACAGACTGCCCTTGGAGAGGACCCGTGTCCCAAGCACCTTCATCAGGTGACACACAACTACCTGTAACTCCTGCTCCAGAGCATTACTGACACCATCTTCTGGATTCCATAGGCACCTGAACTCATCTGTGCACATACATACCACATACAGGCACATGCACATGCTCGGGCACACACATACATGATTTTTAGAAATAAATCCTTAAAAAAGAAAATATAGCAGCAAAATGAATCACGTGTATGGCTCTTACCCACTTCTTTCTTTTTCTTTTTTTTTTTTGTCCACCCAATAATTTGAATAAAAAAAGTCTCAAAATGGGACAGGTTTTTTACCCCAAATCTAGAGTTGTGGTACTGTGGGTAATACACTCTCCCCTCAGCCATGCCAGAGAGAACAGCGTCTGGGGCTTGGGACAAGTGGCAATGTCACTGAGTGACCCAGACCAGCAGGTCATATTCTTCAGTGACAGGGTCCTGAGGCAGAAGTGCTATGAGAGTCAGAAAAAAAAAGAAGATGGAGTAGGTGGGCTCCGGAGGTCCTGGACAAGCCATGTTTTGTGCCAAGCAAGCTTATTACAGCAGCATATATAGTATTTCCAGAGGAAAAATGGGCAGTGTCAAAGGAAAGCCATATCACATATGGGAATAAGTTGGCTAATCAAGCAATGTCTACCTCAAGAGTGTCAGAGACCAGTGGCCTTGGGATTGATAACCATAGCTTCTTGTCATGGGAAGAGGTGAGCTCTCAGGCTACGCAGCTCCCCCAGAGCCCTGGTCCCATGCCATAGTTGCCTCTGCCAAGCGTGCCCCTGACTTTAGAGAAGGAATTGTGTTCCTTCTCCACAGATCAGGGCCTTGGGGAAAGCCTTGTCTCCAGACCAGCCTAGCTCTCCACAACTGAGCAGGCGCAACCAGTTCAAAGCTGCATGTAGCTCAGATTGAATGGCTGCAAGAAGTCTTTGATAGCCACCGGGGAATTTTCATAGGGTGCAGGGATTACCAGCCCACTGTTACAGGAAGTTCAAAAGATCAATTCTTCTTTCCCTGTGCACACACAGGAGCACATGCCCTGTCAGGCATACACAACACACACACACACACACAACACACACACACACACAGACACACACAACACACACACACACGACACACAGACACACACACACACACAACACACACACACACACACACAACACACACGCACACACACACAACACACACACACATGCACACACACAACACACACACAACACACACACAATACACACACAACACACACACAACACACAGACACACACAAATCAAACTTAAAGTTTCAAACTAAAGTAGTATCCTTTCAGCTCTTTACTAACCATAGAAATTGGAGGAGGGAGAAATAAGCAATGGAAATCCGTAGCTAGTTCCACAGCTCTCCCCCGCAACTTACAGCAATGAGCTCACTTTCAAGAGGCTTCAAGGCCAATTTTAATAAAATAAACAAAGAAAGGAATTATGTAAATATAACTCACACACAGGGAGACTGACTTGGGAGGTGCTGATGGGAACTAACCCAGATGTTCATTGGGGCTTGGCATGCCCTTGCCAAGCCCTAGACTGTGTGTTCATAAACTCAGCCGCTCATTCAAGACCTCTGGGCTTAATGCAAATTAATTAAAGTGCCATGCAGCTCATTTGACCATTATTGAGGTTTTAAAAATAATTAAGTGTGAAGGCAACTGATTAAACCCTTTCTGAGCTGCTGTAACTGTTTATGGATTATATAAGTCTCCATATTAATGAGAGTCCTCAGTGACTACAGATTAGCTAGGGGATATTCATTAAGAAGGAATGAAAGGTGACAAGAGCTGTGGCATCCTTTTGTTTGCCACTCACTGGCAGCTTTCGGGGAGCTCCAAGTGAAGGCAGAAAAATAATACACGTAGCATTTTACAAATAGGATAATAATTCCATCCCATCGGATCCTCCCACTAATCCTGTAAGGGTGCCGGGCTGCCGCTACTCTTTCTCTTGCAACGAAGAGGAATGAAAGCATCAAGGGGTGTGGCAAATACGGGAAGGAGTGAAGTCAGAGTCCCCGGCTGACTGACTTCAGGGTCCTTCCAGAATGAGAGCTGTCTCTTACTGTTGCAAGAGAGAGAGGTAAACAAGCCCTTCTCCTAAGGTCCCCGAGGACGAAGTATAATCCCCCAAAGAGCACCAGGGCCACCAATGAATTTATCAGATGGTGCATTACCTGGCCTTTTTTTATATTATGGTTACAAACCTTGATGGTTGACTTTAAATGTCAAATCACCACAACCTGAGAAAAGAGCCCCAGTCGAAGACTTGTCTAGATCAAGTTGGCCTGGAGGAGTCTCTGGGTGGGGGGGGGGGGGGGGGACGAGAGACTGTCATGGCTGTCAGTTAATATAAGAAGCACCTAGCCCACAGTCCCTAGGCAGAGGGCCCAAAGCTAGATGACAAGCAAAAGCTGCGTGAAAGGTCTTGGGGCAGGACACAGGCAGCAGGGGTGAGTTCCCTTCCCTCTGCTCTTGTGTGGCGCGAACGTAAGGAGATGTTAAGTTTCTTGACTTCCGCTCTGTAGTGGACTGTAACCCGGATGTAAGCCCAACGGCTCGTTCTTCCCTGTGGCGTTTTTTTAAGCCACAGTGATAGAAATGAAAGACATCTTATTTTTGCTACAGATCTCTTCAGATGTTCCACTTCTTCTAGGGTCCTCTCCTTTCTATAAACTATTTTTTTTTTTTTTTTTTTTGCATTTTAGTGTAGTTTTCTGGTTTATAGAAAATTCTGGTTTAGAATTGATTACAGCCTCCTAAACATTGGCATAAACAAGGAGGAGGCTTCATCGGTTCACACATTTACGGGAATCCCATCTGTCGAGGGGCTCTGTGAAAGAACTCAACGGCTGTGATGTCACGAAGATTCAAGGTCCCTGTGTGTGGTGTTTGAGTTTCAGGCTGTTTGCTCCCTCTCCCACTATGATCTCAGAGAACCCATGTAGTCAAAACAATGCCCAAGAAGAATAAGCCTCTGTGTGTGTGTGTGTGTGTGTGTGTGTGTGTGTGTGTGTGTGTGTATGTGCGCGTGTGTGTGTCCTCGAGTGTGCCTATATACACATGTGTGTTTGTTGAACGAGCCTCCCCGGCACTCCACTGCCATGGCTGAGCCTTGAGCTTTCCCTTCCCCCAGTCTCTAGGTAGATGGGACTTTCCTGATGGGTACAGATGGATGAGGACCCACAGAGGAGGATGTGAGTGGGAAAAAGTCATGGCAAAACTTCAGAGCCAGTATACAAAGTGTCAAGTCAGGGCAGGCAGCTAACACACATGAGCTGATTATACTTCCTTACAGCTCTTACAATCTTCTTCATAGGTCCTAGAAAGCTTCTAAAGAAACTGTCGTGGCATGCTGGAAGAAACACTTAGCTAACAGTGATTATGTGAGTCCTTTCCTGCAGTCATATCAATACCATTCCTTTTGACAGTGGTCGATCGATAATTCCAGGTTTATTTTAGAAAATCTTGACTACTAGTAGTAATTGAACACAAACTACATGAAGAATAATTGTATTTCAGAAACTCTACTGCCTTGATTTCTTATTTCTAGGCCCCCCCCTCCCAGCATACCTAACACATACATTGACTTATGATCTCACTCTATATAGCTCATAGCAATCCTCCCGCCTCAGCCTCCTAGGTGCTACAACTACAAACATGCACCACCCCTTCTGGCTTACCATGAGCCACTGGTACTATGGTCTGAGTTAGACAATTTGTTGACACGTCTACCAGCAAGCAGGAGAAAGAGCAGAATTCAAGCATTCTGAGAACAGAAGAGGGTGCCACAGCCGGGGAGGGAGACAGACAGATATGAGCTTCTCAGAGCGAGGTAGACGTTTCCTGAGCCAAGTCCTTCTAAATGCAGGAAGGGTCTTCGGTGAGACACTTGAGGCCTGAACCTGAGTGTCTATTTAATATCGACATCATGGCCTCGAGCCACAGGTTGGAGATAATAGAAATGAATACGACCAGGTTCCTGCCCTTTGGCGACCATGGTCTAATGGGAAAGACAACTCATAAAAAAGCAATTTTGAATGGAACAACAGAGGTGGCCATGGTACTCACTGCAGCGGGTTCCCGGAGGGAGCTGGTGATTAATTCAGTTTGGAAAATCAGAGACAACTCTATAAGGGTGGGGGAGGAGGTGAAAATCAAAGGGTATGTTGGAGTTCATCAAGGAGACAGCAAAGGAAGACACTTTTCCAGAAGTGGAGATGTTTCACACGGTGTGGCCTCCATGGGGAGCCATAGGACAGCCAATATTGACTCATATGGGCCTGAAAGGAGAAGGCTGGCAGAAAGGAAGACAGAAACCAGACCTCAATAAGCTCCCCTGTCTTACTAAGGAGAGAGGTTTGTCATATGACACCTCTGTGTCCAGGACCTTGAGAAGCCCGTGTCACCTCTAAGGGCCCTCCTCTTCCACCTACCTGGTCTAGAACAGGGGTGTTTTCCCAAACACTCTCCAGAGACACTCTAATCTCCTGTAGAAGATTCTCAGCATAGAGGACTATTCACCTGTTCAGCTTCTGCCTCATACAGTAAGTATACACACACACACACACACACACACACACACACACACACACACTCACAAAACCCGGGGCCTTGCAAGAGGCAGCATGAAGAGACGTTCAAGCATCTACAGGGGCTGGTCTCTCTCACTCTACCCCAGAGACTAGGCCTCCACAGCCCCGGGCCTCTCTCAGAAGCCTGGAGCTGCACAAGGCCACTTCCAGACCCACACCCAGTACTCACAGTGAGCCAGCCAAGGCTTTCAGGAAAGAGGGAATCCAATCTTTCACTGGGGCCAATTCATTCTAGGTGCTGGGTAAACCCAGAACCCTGTGAGGGCCACACTTTCAAGTCCATCCCAGAATTAGCCTTGTCTCCTCTCTGAGACCACTAGCCTGTGAGTAAACACAAAGGGCAGGCTTCAATAGCCCTGAGGTACGTACATTCCCAAGTCTGTATAAAGAAAGCCCATTTCTGTCATTTTCAGTGGCTCAGTCCTCAGGTTCCCATATGCAAATCCCCTATAGAGAACAAAGACATGTGTACCCAAAACCTTGTATACACGCTGAGGCTTTGTCGTTAGGATCGAGTTTCAAATGCCTTAAATGTCATGACAAATCCTTTTTCTCTATCAGAGAGCCCTTTCACAGTCAAAAGCCAACTCCTAATTTGTAGTCTCACTTGTCAAGCTCCTTAAGGTGGAATGCTTTTCTTCTCTTAAAAGAAACCATATACCAAAAAAAGAGAGATACCAAATCCAAGGTCTATTTTGTTTGCAAAGAAAAACCAAGAGGCAGAGCTGTGACCCAACAATGAAACAGTGCCTCTCTCAGCATTCCCATCTAGTGTCTGAGCACGTCCTTCTCTCCAGTGAGAGGAGCCAGAGCGACTGGCCTCTCTCTTCAGAAGCCCACTCTGCCTGAGTGTCCTGTGAGCTGTTCTCAAGGAGACGAACACACATACCTATGCACCACAGGTAGGGCAGACAGGGCAAAGCAGAGAAACACTTCCACCCAAGCCCACTTCGTTGAACCAGTTCATTGAATTGGGGTTATTTACAGGAGAATGGGCAGCTTAGGAGAGGTTACACCACAGAAGAAAATGTCTCTGTCCCAGCATCCAAACATGTGCACCTAGATCTACACACACACACACACACACACACACACACACACACACACACACATGCACACAAAGAAAAGAAAATTTATAGGCACAGTTCCCAGCCTCAAGGATGTCCTTGTTTGAAAAGCAACTCTTAAATGATTCAGCCGCCTCTTTGTCCAAGCCATAGCAACCGCCATAAACACACTATAATTAACATCGCATGCCAAGCAAGGGGAACGCAGAAAATATTTCGCTTAAGGTCTCTGAAGGGGTCCTAGGTGTTCTTCCCTTAGAATTAGGACACTGTCAAATTATTTATCTAGAGGCAGCTGGGAATTCCACCAGGTTGTAATATCTACATTTGCTTCCAGCAGGAGCCATCAGTCAAACATCAGCTGTGTCCCTGGGCCACTCAGCATCTAGCCTGTGGAGTGCTGGGCCTCTGGATGATGGTTAGCGCTCACTCCCCTGGGAGTCAAAAAGTGAGTGGATGCAAAAACTTTTCACAGCCACTTCACATCACCACAGGATGAGAGGCTGTGGCCGATGTGACCAGGCAGGACCATCTGGTAGGGATGACATTACTGGACAGGACTGTGAGATGGCTCCCCAGGTGAAGATGCTTACTGCAAAGCTCAATGACGTGAATCTGATCCCAGCATCCTTGTAAAGATGGGAGGAGAGAACCGACTCCACAAAATTTGTATACCCACCATCTCTGTCTCTGTCTCTCTTTCAAACACACACACACACACACACACACACACACACACACACACCACACACACACACACACACCTCACTTTTAAAGAAGGAAACATTACTGGAATTAGGGCCTCGGTCTCTGCCCTGGCAGCCCTAATAAATGAGATCTTCCAGTTAAAGACACAAATATTAGCAAAAAGGGGAAAAGGTATGGAGTCAATACGGCCACGTTGGGAAGAGAGGCGGAGAGGTCTAGAGACCTTCTCCACCAAGTCCTTCTTTAGATTTAAACAGGGGCAAGAAGCTAAGAGCTAAACAATCTTGGTCAAGGTGTGGTTGGTCCTGTTCACCTTGAACCCGCCCCAGTCTCAGTTCCAGGCTCTGCCATAAAGTGGGCTGGCAAATTGTCACAAACGTCTGACCTGTCATTCCAGGAGGCAAGTTCCTCCTTGGGCTGGCCCAGGATTTGCTCTCTCCCTTTTCCAGCAGGAAATTCCTGGGGGAAATGTCAATTTCTTTGGGTTCTCTCTTTCAGTCATCTGAAAGCCAATGGGGAGGGAGGCAGCTTCCTGCAGGCTGCTCCATCCAGTTTCCCAACCTTAATTAGGAAAGACCGGGCAGTAGTTGAGGGTGTGTGTTCGAGACAGAGAGAGATCTGATCTCATCTGTTCTTTGTCAGCTGTGCAGCCTTAGGCGTGTTGCCTAACCTTTTCTTCTCCCAGGACTGAAATGTGCCTACTGATATGCGCTATGGGCTGAAGGATAATATGAAAGACGGCGGGCAGGCAGAAGCTGGGTATTCATAATTTTAACCTCCCTGTATTGGGAACTGTGGTGGTTCGTCTTCATTGACAAGTTACAAACTTAGACTAACTGTGGAAACAACCTGTCGGGTGCCTTTGGGAGTGGTCCCAGAGAAGCGTCTCTGAGAATGGAGGTCTATCCTAACTGAAAGGGTAGGACTATCACCATGGATTGGGCGCCCCTCCCTGGGCAAATGGTAACTGCTCTGTGCACGCCACCTCTGGGTGTCTGCTTCATGGAACTACGACATTGTCTATGATGCAATTCAACCCTGTAACCACACAGTGTGTTCTTATGTGTGGTTGGTGAACCAAGAGGCCAGGTGGAGCAGACGTGCAGAGTGTGTGTGCACCCAGATACAACACACACACACACACACACACACACACACACACACACACACAAAACCTACAGCATCTGCTATCTATGCTATCTATGTTAAAGTAAGATATATTCCCTGGGAATGCCAACATGTAGGGCATTCTGTGAGCCAAGGAAACCCTTCCCCCTTCATGTTGCTTTTGTCTCAGCACTAAAGAAATGTCACTAATATAAAGGACAGGGATGCAGATCAGTGGTTCAGCGTCTCAGGTGTCCTTATGACTCCAGGCACTGGGTTTTGTTAGTTATCCAAGTTCTTGGATGAAGGAAAAAGACAATTCCTAGTTAATGGGTAGAAGAAGACAGAAAAGAAAAGGATTGGGGGCTGGCGAGATGGCTCAGCGGGTAAGAGCACTGACTGCTCTTCTGTAGGTCCTGAGTTCGGATCCCAGCAACCACACGGTAGCTCACAACCACCCGTAATGAGATCGGTTGCTCTCTTCTGGTGAGTCTGAAGACAGCTACAGTGAAGTATGCAGAGCCAGAGCAAGCGGGGCCTGATTGAGAGGGGCCAGCAGAAGATCCTGAGTTCAATTCCCAGCAGCCACACACAGGATAGCTCACGGCCATCTGTACAGCTACAGTGTACTCATATACATAAAATAAAACAAAACAAATCTTTAAAAAAAAAAAGGAAAAAAGAAAAGGATTGGGAGTGAGACAAGGGCAGACATGGAGGAGAGGATTGCTTTTAGTCAAAAGTACATGGGGAAGTACAGAGACATGATAGGGTGGCAGCAAAGGATGGGGAGTACTGACAGAAAGATCCAGAAGCTGGTTCCAGAAGGTTCTAGAAGCCAGTGCCCTCAGAACCTGAAGAGCAGGAAGAAAGCACCAGGTGTATAGATTCTGAGAGCTGTTGAATTGGGTGATAGGGCCCATGTCAGCCTATTGCCCCTTGGGTAATGTGCCTGTCTCTCTCAATAAATTCTTACTCAGTAACTTCTATTGAATACCTTCTGTGCTGGGCACTATTTTAATGGCCACACGAGTCTCGTGTTTACCCAAACTTGTCATCCAGAGGAAGAAGGAAAGAATAGGCCAGATGAATGAGAATCTCCTACATGTTGGCAATCCCAGGATATGTATGTTGCTTCAACATAGACAGGAGATTTTGTGATTTGGAGGGCAGGGATACACACATATGTATGCATGTGTGAGTGTGTGTGTATGTGTGTGTGTGTGTTGTGTGTGTGTGTGTGTGTGTATGTGTGCATGTGTGTGGTCTGAGTGTGTATACACAAGTGGAGTGATCAGACATGAACCTCAGTTGTCATTCTTTGGGTGTCGTCCACCTTGGTTTTTGAGACAGGGTCCCTCGCTGCCTGGAGGCTCACCAAATAGGCCAGTCTGGCTGGCCATCAAGTTGTAGAGATGCATCTGTGATTATCTACACCGCAAGGGATCACAGGTGTATACCACCATGCTCTGGGTTTTTCCTGGGCTCCATGAATCAACCTCAGGTCCCCATGCTTGTTCACCAAGCACTTTACTGGATGAGCCATCTCGTCAACCCCAGTGTTCATCTTTATATTCCAGAGCAGGGCTCCTCAGGCTAAGGCAAGCAGAAAGTATAGGAAAATTCATGAATTTGGATCAGGAAAATTTACAACCTAATTTTCACTACCCTCCAAGTAAAGGGAAGAATTTCTTTCAATGAACACAGAGAACTTGCTGCATTTTTTGTGCCTAATAGAAATTATAGGTATTTTCATTCATACATAAATGGTTACAACTACTTTTAAATATTTATGTTTGTCTGCATTCCAAATGTATAGCAGTCTGAAGTCACCATTAATATTCAATGCATTAGTAAAAAAATACATTAACTATAATTACACATGACATCATTGTGTGTTTGTTTTTCAATATCATAATAACTATATCTCAATGTGATTGCTTTTCTCCTCTACAGTCTTATTAATGTACAGACCTTAGTCAGACCATAGAAGAAACTTCCACATGTTGGCATTCCCAGGGATTACATCTTTCTTCAACATGGACAGCAGATACTGTAAGTTTGGGATGTGTGTGTGTGTGTGTGTGTGTGTGTGTATGTACATGTATGTGTATGTGTATGTGTGTATGTATGTGTGTGTATGTATGTGTATATGTATGTGTGTGTGTGTGTGTATGTGTGTGTGTGTCCCATGAAGCATACTCCAGAGGTGGCATGCACACAGCGCTTACCACTTGCTATACTGTGATTTTTTTTTTTAAGTTTTTTTGAGACAAGATCTCACTACTTAGGTCACTGCTGACATTGAACCTATGACCTTCTTGCCTTTGCCTCCCAAACTCTCAAGGTCTCGTGTTACATACATGTGCCATCATGTCAGTGGCATGGAACAAATTCTCAAAAGCCTTCCTCTAGACCTTTCATGGAAAGGAGGAGAGTTCTCGAGTTCTCGTAGCTGAGAGTCAAAAGGAAAAGAAGGTAATAGAGCACTGTGGGCAGCCAATGGGAGCCAATGGGAGCCAATGGGAGCCAATGGGAGCCAATGGGAGCCAATGGGAGCCAATGGGAGCCAATGGAAGCCAATGGGAGCCAGGCATTTACCCAGCATCGCCTGATAGACAGGTTACACGATCACCAATCCCAGTGAGGAAGCTGAACCCCAAGCACTACAATGACCTCACCGAAGGTAACAGAGGCAAAACTCGGAGGCTAGGCTGGGAACATCTGTCAACAGCCCCACCCCTCCACTCCTCACTCCCAGCTATAGAGTGACTTTACCTGCTGAGCCTCATGGGACTGACATTAATGTGTTATTTCTCTATAGTTGTAATAGTAAACAATGGTTTCTCAATATTAAATCCCAATTATATTTAAGAAGTATCAAATCCTACCCTTGAAACCCTTATGAATCAAGTCAGGACTTTGAAGATGGCTAATTTGGTTAAGTATTTGCCATAGACATGAGAACCCACATTTGATCCCAACCTGATAGTACACTGTAGTTATCCCAGTGCTGGAGGAGGGCAGATGCAGGCAGCTTCCCAGGGCTCACTGGTCAGCCAGCCTAACTTACTTGGCAAGTTTCAGGCCACTGAAAGACTCAGTCTCAAAACTAAACCAATGGACCACAATGTAGACAGTGCCTATGGAATGCCATCTATGGTTGCCTTCTGGCTTCTACACATGCACATAAATGCTCACCCACACAGGTATGTACACTTGAACACATGTGCACACATCCCTGCCCACCTGAACACATGTATGCACATCCCTGCTCACCTGAACACATGTACACACATCCCTGCACACCTGAACACATGTATGCACATCCCTGCTCACCTGAACACATGTACACACATCCCTGCACACCTGAGCACATGTCTGTACATCCCTGCACACCTGAGCACATGTATGCACATCCCTGCTCATACAGAATAGGAAGGTAGGTTTTTGTTGTTTTCGTTTTTGTTTTTGTTTTTGTATCTCATTGGGTTCAGATTGAATTTGATTTAAAGGGAAAAACAGATTGAAGGACAGTCTGGCAGTCCATCTTGGGTACATAGATTTCGAATCTCTGGGGTTTGAACTAGAACATGGGTCACTATCAGGGTCCACACAGAATTTTAGAGCCTCTGATGTCCTTTGAGAGCCTGTATAAGGCCTGTTTAAGGAAAATGAGAACATTGTAATAACGAGAGAAAGAGAGAGAGAGAGAGAGAGAGAGAGAGAGAGAGAGA
>JADRCD010214014.1:0-31551 GCA_019843815.1 Montemys delectorum
AGCCCCTGCATGCTCTTTGGTTAGTGGTTAAGTCTCTGTGAACCTCCACCCTCCCAGGTTAATTGGCTCTTTAGTTTTTCATGTGCTATTCAAGACTCCTCCAGCTCATTCCATTCTATTCCCTACTCTTCTATAAGACTCCCAAGCTGTGCCTGACATTTAGCTTTGGGTCTCTACATCTGTTTCCATCCACTGCTAGAAAAAGCCTTTCTGGAGACAATTGTGCTAGGTTCCTGTCTTCAAGCTTAACAGAGTATCATTAATGTCACGGGTTGTCTCTTTCACATGAAATAACTCTCAAGTTAGGGTAGTCATTGGTTAGCCAACCCCTCAGTCTCTGTTCCATGTTTATTACTGTGTATCTTCTAGGTAGGACAAATTTCAGATTGAAGCTTTTGTGGGTAAGTTGATGTCCCACTCGCTCCACCTGGCCACATTCTATACAATAAAAGAACTTGTAGGGGTATCAGCATCCCTGATTGCAAATTATACTACAGAGATATCGTACCAACATTTGTAACATTATAGAACTATACATTTGTTAGATCAGTTAAAAAAAAACACATTCTTGTCTGAGATTGGTTTTAATGACAAAAGGAAGGGTGCTTGGGATGTCTGCATGTAATACTGAGTGGCCTTCCCTAACACACTCACACACACAAAAAAAAACTCACAAAGAGCAGAAGGGGAAGAGAAAGAGGGGAGGATTAATTGATGTTATGATATTTGTTATATATGTACATATATCATGTTTTATAAAGATTCCACAACCATTCCCTTCCCTCTAACATTTTGCATAGTCCACCTGACACTTTTTACTCTCACTTACTTGTAATTTTTGTAAAATTCACTTGAATATTATTAGTGCTGTCAACATTTATGTAGGTGAAAGCCATCCACTGGCTCATCAAGGCTGGGATCCCAGCAATAACATGATACTCTCACTCCCTCAATAGGAACCAATTGCTAATATCTCCTCAGCCAGGAGTGGCACACCAGCAGCCTCAACTATCTATGCTTATGTTTGGTTGGCGTGTTCAGGTCTGCATTTAGTTGCTGCATTGACTCCATGTGTGTAATGGCCTTGTCCTGTCTGGAAAAAAATGCTGTTTTGTGTCAGTGTTCTATTAACTCTGTATTTTACCTTTTCTTTTATAAAAGACTTTATTTTATTATAAATTAAAATATAATCACACCATTTCCTCCCTTTTCTGCCTCTAACTTCTTCCATGTCTCTTCTCCTTGCCCCTTTTCAAATTTACAGCCTATATTTTATTTGTTATAATATATATATATATATATATTTATCATGTTGAGTCTGTTTAGCATTCCATATATGTGTTTAGATCTGAGTGTCCCATGGTCTCATATTTTCTGCATGTTGACCAGTTGTAATCTTTGTATTAATTCCCATCTACTGAAAAATGCATTTTCTCAATGATGGTTGAGAAATGTCTTAATCTATAGTTATAAAAATATGAATTTTATGGATAATTTAATATTATATCCATTTAACTGAATAATAGAAGTAGATTCTGTCCTAGGGTCTGTGACTTATCCATTCATAGTATTTGACCCAGATATGAGATCTGTCTTGTGGAACAGGCCTTCAGTACAATCAAAGTGATAGAAAGTTTATTCATATAACCTTTGTGAGTATAATCTCATAGTGGCATAACTTCGCAGAGTTTATAACTGAGAAAACCATTGAGTCATTTTCTACCCTAGTAATGCTCATAGCATTATGCACATATGCATGATGTTCAAGTTATATGAAAGCTAGCCAGTAGGGTGGTGCTTCCAGGTCAGTATAAGCTTAATTTCTCCTTGTCCTATGACAAAAGATGTCCTTTTAAATAGAATCTTATGAACATGATCTGAAGAAATTTAAGATCAATTGACAATGGCTCATAATATTTTGGAGGGGATACAGAACCCATCTGATAAACCAAAAACCTAAAAAGAGAGAACACAGTCCTGTCACCAGGCTTTTTGACTGATAAACTATGATTGTCAGAAGATTGTAGTCCAGTGTAGGGCAACTACATATAAACTCTCTTTATATATTTATTTTTATAGAATTTAGGAAGCTACATTTTTGGAGTATAAACTCATGCAGCCTCTATGGATGTTAATATGTGATTCCTCAAAAAGATATAGATATATCAGAATGATATAGAAAGAAATAGATATATCAGATAACCCATGTGAATTAATCCTGAAAATATTCAAAGTGTCATTTACTATAGATATACTTGCACATTCACGTTTAGTACTGCTCTAATTTGAATAGTTCAAGAGTTTAAATAGTTCAGATATGCACCTACTAATGAATGGATAATGAAAATAAGATACATTTCTGCAATAACATTTAATTCAGCTACAAATGTAATTTCAAAATATGATAGTAAATGGATGAATCTGGAAATAATCATTCTGAATGAGATAACCCCAATGTAAAAATAGAAGGGCTATAAATTCTATCTCATTTGTATATACGGGTACTAGACTTGAATCACTGACTATGTATAGTCAATTTTGTATATCTGTAGACATAAAGAAATTAGAAATTGGCCATTGGGTAACTAAAAAAAAACAGTATAATGCACCCATGTAGTATGAAGGTGTAATTTGGAACAAAGGGACAGGAAGGATTACGAAGGGTGAAGGGTGAGAGGACAGGTCAAGGAGAAAGGGTGGAAGGTGCTAAGTTACAATAAGTCCTTTGAAAAAGCAATATGAGACACAATTTTTGAGATACTATTACTACTTATTACATCCACTGTTAATAATAAACATCGCATACATAAGGAAGTATTCAGCCCTTCATCAACGTATCCCTTTGAAGTAAGAAAAATCTTTCAGAAATGAAATAGTTTCTTGTCATGCTTTTACTAGGAATCTTTTTTCAAAGATGTAATATACTTAACATCTTAAGTTCTTGTGATTTAGAAACTTGCAGATTGTGATAATTGTTTAATAAATGCTGTAAATTACACTGATATTGAGTTTAGTTCTTTCCTTTGAAGATGGAAATTAGCAGGCTCTTTTTTTTTCAGATTCTTTTAAGAATAGCACTATTAAATAAAGACATACTCCTTTCTTCCCCAAGAGGGAAGGTATGATATAGGCATGACGTAATCTAAAACATTTCAAAGTACAAAACGTCTTGCTTTAGAGAAGATCTAAACTAATCTATAAAGTGAAATCACCTCAACAAACTATGAGATTGTATCATGTAAGTCTCATTTACAGTTTTCATCGTTTTAAAAACTGTATTTATGCAAAGCATTGAAGTAGAGCAGTTTGCAATGCCGCATAGTATATTTTATTCATTTGGGTTTGGTTTGGTAAATACATATTTAGGCTCAGCAATATAATAACTCTTTTACAATAAGTTATATTCAACTCAATTTATCCTAATATGTTCTGGGAATGAATTGAATTTGAAAATGAGATACAGTAGAGGCCAAAGCAAAAAAATAAATAAAAGAAGTTAAATAAAATCCAAACCTAACAAACAGTTACAACAACGAACTACACACCAATAAACTAAAAGATCTGTGATAACGTTTGTTTATGGCTTTAATCTGGTTAGAGGAAATATTATAAAAACATACAATTTTCTATGGTGAAACATGTTAAAGAAATGAGGAAAAATGAAGATACATGATGGAGGAGATTAGGAATTCTGAACAGGAAAGGTCATGATTTTCTATGCAAAATGAAGGCCTGTTCATTAACATTCCTCTTCTCTGTGCTATATTTGATAACCACAGATGCTCCGATAAGAACTAAATCTACATCAACAGCAGCGGCAGCAGCAGCTGCTGCTCTAATTTCAATATCTGCATAACGGAATGAATTATTGCTCTTACAGTTAAAAAAAAATGTGCGACAAATGACAATATCTATTGCGGCAGTTCTCAACTTGCTGAGCATGACCTCCGCAGGGTTCACATATCAGCTATCCTGCATATCACATATTTGCCTTACAATCCACAGCAATAGCAAAATTACAGCTATGAAGTAGCGATGAATTATTTTACAGTTAGGGTCACCACAACATGAGGAACTGTATTAAAGGGTCTCAGCAGCAGGAAGATTGAGAACCATTGTTTTAGTAACTTAACTCATGCCATGTTGTATGGTCATATCTGAGAGGCTGCAGCTTCTTATGTTGTATGGTCACCTACATCAGGTCCAAGGTTTTGCATTTTGATAAGTGGAAGTATTTAAGGTCAGGTGGAAAGTTTGTGTCATTTTGATTTGCTGTATTGGTTAAAGCTAACCAAAAAAGAAGTCTGTGAAAGACACTTGGAATGACTGTGCATCCAGAAAGGGGATAGGAAGTTGAATCAGGAAGCAGTATCTCTTACATTCAATGTGACCTATTGATACCTCTGTCTCTCACTATACCCAAGCTTTACCCTCCATCTTGCTATTTCTGATTTGTTCAGACACAACCCTACCTCAAACACTTTGCATTCTTGCTGTCTTCAAACTCCAGGACTTCTTTTGCCTAGGTACAAACAAGATGCTTTCCCAGGTTTAATTGTTGTCAATTATTCAAATATGAGGCTATCTTCTCATAGGTACCTTTCCTTACGTTTGTTTTCTTCTTTATCTTATTTTAAGTTTTTCTTACAAAAGAGTTCTAAAGGAGGACCTTAAATGAAATGTACTGTATGTATGTCTAGAGAATAGGTCAGTCTTCTGATGTGCATCATTTACAGTGCATCTAGAGTTCGTAAAGGGAATCTTGTATGTGAGAGGTTGCTTATAAAGAAAAAGATATTGGTAAACAAGTTAAATTTTTAATAGATATCTTTTTATCAAACTGGAATTTTAGTACTTTCTTACCCTCCTTTCCAGCTTCTTCCAGATACTCTCCTTCAAATTTCTTCAGTGCTCTCTGTATACTTTCAAGTTGATAACTTGGTATTTCCTTTTTGTTTTCACACACTTATTTAAACATAATAAAATTTTATTAAGAACATAAGAACTTACTATAGAAGAAGAGTTGCTAAGTCTGTAAGAGCCAAGAAAAGTGTGAAAGACAGTGAACTGCTCTCCTCTGTGCTCAATACAATCATTACAATCATGAACTCCCAATGACTGTGTTTGCCTGCATTATGCCAAAACAAGACTGGCCTTATCAACAGTCATTCCTGGGTGAGGGACTTACTCATTCATACACATATTTTACTGATGACATATTCTGAACAACAATGAGTTACTGTTTTTAGTTCTGTACCCAATGCTGAGCCCACCAGACTCCAAAAACTTTCCATAAAACAATGGTCACAAAGAAGGTCCTGTTTAAAAATCAGTGAACCACATAACACATAGACATAGTTGTGAAAATCACATTTGTAGGGAAAGAGAATAAAATAGGAGAAAGATGATAGAGAAGAGGACAACAGAGGGTAGTCAGTTTGTATATATATATGGTGGTCAGTTTATGTGTGTGTGTGTGTGTGTGTGTGTGTGTGTGTGTACGCACCTGAAATTGTCAGAAAGATTTAGTTAATAACAAACAAAATAATTAATGAGAATAAGATAATCATTACCATAATGTGATCATTAACTAACGCAAACAACACCAAAATATTGAACAACAACAAAAATACAAGGAAAAGACTCTGAAAAGATATGAGATGATAGGTAATCTTTATTGCTAATCTGATAGAATTTATAACGACTTTGAAAATAAACCTTTGAAGGTGTCTGTGACTGGCTTTCTAGAATAGTTTGACTGAATGGGGAAATACACTTTAAATGTTGGTTATATCATTTAGTGGGTTAGTGTCCCAGTCTGATTAAAAAGGAAAGAGTAAGTCGAACACCAGCATTTATCATTTGGTGTTTCTTTATTGTGGTTACAATATGATAATTGCTCAAAGTCCTGCTGCTGTGCCTCCCTCTGTTGAGCAATTATATGCCCTCAAACTTCAGCCAAAACATATCCTACCTTTTTTATGTCTCTTTTGTCAGGTATTATCTCATAGCAACTAGAAAATTAAGTAAATTGTACCAAAAAATGGATTCATTCCTATGATCATTCTGACTGTGTGATTATTAGGCCTTTGGACCTTGTTTGTAGGAAGAATGTGAAAGAGCTTTATACTTTAGGAGAGAAACATCTTACAGAAATCTAAGCATAAATAAATGGGCTATTTTGGTGACTCCTTTGAAAACTGGAAGACAGGCATGAATGTCAACAGTGGAGACATACCTTAAGAGGTTTCAGAAGGTAAGAAGAAGGTGCTAAAAACCATTTATTTTATGTACTGATGGAGAATGTGTTTGGATTCTATCCATATACTGAAGACTTCAGTGAGATTCAATTTTTAAATAATGTGCTGATATATTTGGCCCTGGGCATTTTAAGACAGAATAACTTTTTGGTCTTTGTCATGTCTATAGCTCTCTTCATTCCTCCATAGCAACAGTTAAGAAAGAAAAAGAAAGAAAAGAAAAACAAACAAAATTAAAGTATTAAAAATGTGCAGGTGCCAAATAGAGGAATCTCAACAGGTTTAATATTACATAAAGATTATGTTCAAGACAGCTGTAATTGTTACAGATATTAATCTCATCAAATGGCTGGATCACTTTCAGGCACTATAGTATGTATTAGTCAGGGTTGTCTAGAGGAACCAACAGAAAAATCAAATTACAAAATTGGATTTATTTGATTGGAATACATGGTATGAGATGGGTAATATAACATACTCATTCTATTAATTCTGATTCTCTACTGAGTCATGATTTACGCATAATTCTTTTCAGAAATATTCAGATTTTTATTCCAATCACAATACTAAAGAGTTTTATGAGGGAAGAATAAATTTATCAGTCAGTTGATCTTATCTTATAATCCCCAATGTTTCTATTCTGCATATTCCAGCATAGAACAACTTGTTTTCACAATTAATTGAAAATTTAAGTCTAGGTGAAACTCAGGCTTGAATGGTACAGATCATAAACTTTAGCAATACTTATTCCTGATACTTTTATAAGTTCAAATAATACAGAAGTATGGATAAAGAATTTCCCCTATTTATATATTAAATGATATAGGTAGAAGGCTGAGGGTACAAAATGAAGCTTGCTATATGACAGAAAATCTCAACTAGGGAACTGTTAGTAAAGTAGTTCATCATCATGGGTCTAGAACTATAGAGGTGCTGGTCTTCAGTTTGAGCAGCCCAAGTTACTACTAATTGAGTAAAACAAGAGATAAACTAGAACATAGGCCTAGAAAAGTCATGGCACCAGGAATGTAAGAAACATAAGGGGGGCCCCAAACCTTACACCAAGCTTCCCTGGAAGCAGGGCAGAGTGATAAAGAAGAATGTTCTCTGGTCTTGAGATTCAATATTGGATTGTCCTGCTGTGTTGCTAATTTTGAAAAGAACAAGAATTTAGGGGGCACATATAGAATGTTTCAATGTACTCCTCCAAATTGTATGTGTCTGAATATCATGTTAAACAGAGTTCTTTTTTATATGACATATACCTAAAAAAAATGACTTAAAAGTTAGAAATATTTGTTTGGCTAATGCTTTCAAAAGCTTTCATTCCATGGCCATTTGGCTTCATTAATTCCGATATTGTAGTCTAGCCAGAGTATTATGGAGAAAGACATGTTGGATGACAACATTGCCTAACTCACGCAGGTCAGGAAGCACTGAAAGAAACACAAATGGAAAACAAAAGCAAAAACTCATTCAAAGACATGGCATATTATATATTTCCAGATGGACCCAACTAGCTAAATTTCACCTCTTACCAGTAAGAATGAAAACATTTTTAATTCAAGGCATTAATCCATTGATGAATACAGATCATATTTACACAATCACAACCCAAGAATACTATTTCTGAACACTGCTTTCATCAGCAATAAGTTTTCAATTCAGGAACTATTTTGTAGGGCATGATATATCTAATCTATACTAGGGATTTATCCCTATGCACACATAGATCGTATTTGAAGGTAGGGACATTAGGTGGCCAATGGTTTAAGATGAAATAATGATAAAACCATCCGCCCCTTCATCATTAATGGTGTTAGCGAATAGGAAGTGAGAATCCTAGGATAGCTATCTTATTTAGTCTTATGCTTTCAGTCATAGTATGTGTAGTATAAAAGTCACACCTGATGTTAGTGCCACAACTTTTAACTACTCAGATTAGGGGGAAAAAAGATAAACAAAACCCTGTTCTTTATTACTTACCCACCCTGTTCTCAACTGGAAAAAGAAAATGGAAAAAGGAGAAAGTGCTAAACACAAAAGGTAATCATCTAACTTTTGGAGGCTAAATCAGAAGACTTCTTCAAATTTAAGGCCAGCCTGCACAGCAAAAACTCCACTGCCTGAAACAAACACACACACACACACACACACAGAGAGAGAGAGAGAAAGAGAGAGAGAGAGAGACAGACAGACAGAGACAGAGACAGAGAGAGAAAAACAAAAACAAAGCAAAATACTATAAAACAGCAGAAAACTCTAGAAGTGTAGTTCATGTAGTTTACGTTGCTTTGGCCTAATTTTCTAGACTTTATAATATTCAGTTATTGTTTTTAATATTAGTACAAATTTTCTATGAAGAAATGCAGCAGCAGCTAAGTAAAACAAAATGCACTTGTTCACAAATGTGTCTAAAATGTTATGTGCGGTCTTGTAATGTATACTGGTAATGTAAAAACAATAAAACTCTGGACCATATACTAGTGATGCAAATAAGGAAAAGAACTTGACCAGATTAAATTAATAAATAATAAAGTTTCTACTGTAGGTTTCATATAAGCTACCAAACACTATTATCTTGAACAATATTCTTAGTTGAAAGATTATTAAAATAATTTTGCATCTCTCTCAGAGATACTGGGCTACCATTACAAGTACTTACTAAGACTGGTGTAAAAAAGATATATTTGTTATTTAAACTTTGTGAAGTATTATTTCAATATGAAAATTTTTTAATGTTCCCCTTTGTGATGAGGACAATAATCCCATACCCCTCTCTGAATTTAGGAGCATTTTAAACAGCAGTTCTCTCATGTCATGATCACTCGTCATTTTGAGATCCTAAACCATACACTTGTAAGTGAAATAGGCTTCACTACTTTACATATTAATTTAACTCTCATAATTAGACAATAATAGAGAATACAAATACATTCCCCAGGGTATCTTTGTTTGTAGATTTTAAGGAGTTATATAATAGCTTTCATCATGGGAAACAAGTTCTTAAAAATAAGATCTACAAACAATCTTATACAGATATGGCAAGTGGTTTTTATGTATTTAGGAACCTATATGTGTATATACCCATGTATTATACATATGTACATATTAAATGTACATTAAATGTACACACATTGTGTGTGTGTGTGTGTGTGTGTGTGTGTGTGTGTGTGTAGAAACATAGAAAAATAGAGGCCATGAAGTTGAAGAAGAGGAAAGAGAATATAGTTAAGTGAGTATTTAAGTGAAGGAAAGAGAAAGGGGGAAATGGTATACTTATATTTTAATATCATAAATAAAATAATTATAAAAATAAGCTAACTTAAAATAGATATTTTTAACCCAAACAAATTGTATCATCAGGCCACCAAACTTTGTTTTCTTACCTTCATGTGTATATTGTAGCCCTTATACATACACACCAAAAAATGTTGTGAGTATGTACAAATGGTGATAATTGAAGTAATAAGGATGATAAATACATTGAAAAATAGAGTAGTTTGAATGAGAATATAAAACATAAAGTATAATGAAATATTTTGACAATGGCTTTTTTATATATTTTGGAAATCATCAAATTATATGATTCTGTTATTGGTAGTTAGAAAGTTCTGAAGGCAAAAGTAAGACACTTGTGTTGAAATGCTCCTTAATCTTCACATTGCAAATTTAAGCTTTTAAATTTTTAATTATATATTGTCTTGGTATTACTTTACAGTGGAAAAGAGAGTCTAGGTAATCTTGTAGTCATTTTAGTACAGCATTTAATAAGTACATCTATATTCTCTTATATATATACATATACTTTAAATAATTAAAATATTATTCTAATGAAAAGTGAAATTTTTTGCAAATATGTCACTTGACTCAAGAATGGCATGCTTAATAGTATGTTAATTAACAAAATGTGCATATTTATAAGCCACTTAAAAAATGGTTCATACTATTGGATTGGTATTGTTGCTTTGATACATCATCTTTCCATGTAGCATTTGATTGCATGGAACTTTATAAATAAATCAGCCTGGCCGCAAACTTGTGATCATCCTAAATAAGCATTTTGTGTGTCTGATAACAAGCTGGAAACATCATTCCTGGTATTGGTATATATTATACAATTCAAAAAAAATAGAAAAGGAAAGATAAAAAAAAGTAGAATGAGACTTCATATCCTTATCCTTAGATTTATTAAAATAAAAAACCATCAGGGACTGTGCATATTTTATACTATATAATGCTTTTATATTTATCTAGATAATTGGAGGTTTAATTTTTAAAATTTCTATATATTCTTTCATTATTTTGAAGACTGAGGACTTAATTGTCCTCAAAATACTAAAATGCTAAATACTAAGTACTAAAATACTAAAGTGAACCCCTACCTCCCAGTGAAACAGTAGCAGAAAAGGAAGCACTTGAGGAGTTTTTAGGGTCAGTAGGCTAGTTAGTAATTTCTTTAGGGCCCTCATAAAGGAGTGGTTGTCTTTATAAGATAAGAAAAATGCAAAGATAAATATCTTTCCCCATCCACATTATGAGCCAGTTAAAATGAAGCTAATTGCAATTCATAAATGTTTCCTATGTCAAGAATATATTTCTCTGGTACATGTACTTTTTCTTGTAGAGAGAATCTCTTGTGTACTCTGTGGAGCCATCACCTGTCAATAAAAAGCTGATAGACAGTAAACTGAAGGTAGGACATAGAGAGAGAGAGAGAGAGAGAGAGAGAGAGAGAGAGAGAGAGAGAGAGACAGAGAGAGAGACAGAGAGAGAGACAGAGACACAGAGAGACAGAGACAGAGACAGAGAGACAGAGACAGAGAGAGAGAGACAGAGACAGAGACAGAGAGACAGAGAGAGAGAGAGACAGAGACAGAGACAGAGACAGAGACAGAAAGAAATGAAATTGAGGAGAGGTAACTAATCAGCCATATGGCAGACAGAATAGTTTAAATGTATTAAATAAGTTATAAACTAGTGAGAAAAAACTTAGTTTATGGATTAGGCATTTTGGATTACAATATGAGTTAGGCATTATTATAAATAAGAAACCTCTAAGTCATTATTTGGGAACTTCAGCACAGGTGGGAAAGCTTGAGGTTACAACTTGTAATAAAAAACATCCAAGTAATCACTATAAATTAAGAAAGGTTTATTTTCTCTCACAGCATTAGACATTTCACTGAATTAATCCCACTATCTCTGTGTCTAGATCGAGGGAGTACACAAGCAGACTGTCTGCGCTTGATAAAATTGAGATAGTATAGCATGAATTCTAAATAAAAGAGGGTTGAAGAAAAGGTGGAGTTCTGTTTTCTTCATTCATATAACCCTTCCAATCACCTAGAATGTCTTCTGAATCTACGACTTCTATTAGGTGCTCACCACAAGAGAGTACAAACCTTTAACATTTCATAGTATTTTAGCTGTGTGTAGCAGCCATGAAGATGATCAATGGTCTTTAAACTATGTAATTGAAGTAGGCATCATTGCTAAATTATTTAACCAACAAAAGAAACCAGTTGAAGTATGTATATTACATATTCTTATTTTTAAGTGGCCATATGTATAGGAATATTTGACAGTTTTAACAACACAAGAAGAACTAAAACAAGTAGTATTTTGCTGTTATGGCATGCATAATATTAGAATCAAAGTTCACTGCAAATTATTTTACTTATAATAAACAAATTACAAATATAAGTCCTAAGAAAGAGTCTCCATATCCCAAACAGTTGAAATTAAAAGGCTTTCTTTTAGCAATGAAGGTTCATTACTTTTTTCACTTCTTACTTTATATAGAAAAATACCACATTGCATCCTATCATTAAAATTATTTTAATGATTTATTATATGACAACCTGATACTCCCTTTCAATTTTCTTGAAAGCCAGCATTACTATCCCTTGGCTTTGTAAAGTAATTTTTACTAACTCATTACAGTCATTCACTCTGAACAATTGTTACAAATATCTCAAAATATAAGTATGGTGATGCCTGTGAGTGAGTAGCATAAATCACGGGCGTGGCTGAAGGTAGGGAATATGTTGCTGATATTTCACTTTAGAATACAGGAGAAAGGGATTTGTTCTATTGCAACTAGAAAAAAAAAGGACCTCAGATAGAGTCTCAAACTAATTTTATAAATGACAGATCTGGAAGTTGCTATCACAAAATCAGGGTCTTTGGGGGAGCACCCTTATAGAAGCAGGGGGAGGAGAGATGGGATGGGGATTTCTGGAGGGGAAACTGGAAAGGGGGATAACATTTGAAATGTAGATAAATAAAATATCCAATAAAAGAAGAAAAATAATTTTCTGTCTTTGATGGGTCTTTGGAAATCATCAGAGCTCCTTGAGGCAACATGACTCCATGGTATTGATACTGAGCAGCTGGTGCTAACTGAAGAACTCAAAGCTTTCAAGACACTGTGCTTGCTAGGTTTTGCTTGATTCGAGGAAAAAAGTACATGTATGACAGATAAATGACTAAATATTCAAAACTTCTACAGGTTTGGCAGTTTGATTGTCCACACATTTCCAAAGAGGAAAACTAAATTGAAGTTGGATATATATCATATTTGTTACTTTAGATTGACTGCTCTGAAATGTTTTGCTATTGTTATTAAATATATTTGATTATGTTTAAGTGATGGTTCTTTCAAGACCTCAAGAAAGAAAATTATGTGCCCCAGAGGCTATTCATGCAGATTCATCTGCCAGTTGTTTCAGATAATTAAGATTACTAGAGGAAAATCTAGACGACAAAGTAGTCATTATTCCTACATCCATTCTCCAACTTTATGTGAATCTAGGGTTTATATAACTTTATATACAAGAATACATATAGTTTTAGAACTGTATCCAAATATCCATATGATAGTAATAGCAAAACATCAACCTTCGGAGTAAATAAGTTAGCTTGTTTTCTAAAAACATTACGAGTGTTTATATTATAATCACTTTTTTAATTGGGTATTATTTACATTTCCAATGTTAGCCCCTTTCCTGGTTTTCCCCTCTGAAAGTTCCCTAGCCCATCCTCCCCCCACTGCTTCTATGAGGGTGTTCTCCCACCTAATCACCCAGTCCCACCTCCCTGCCCTGGCATTCCCCTACACTAGAGCATCGAGCCTTCACAGGACCAAGGGTCTCTCCTTCCATTGATGCCTGACAAGGCCATACTCTGCTACATATGAGGCTGGAGTGATGAGACTCTTAATGTGCACTCTTTGGTTGCTGGTTTAATCCCTGGGAGCTCTTTGGGTTGGGGTTCTGGTTGGTTAATATTGTTGTTCTCCCTGCGGGGTTGTAAACACCTTCAGCTCCTTCAATTTTTTTTCTAACTCCTCCATTGGGGACCCTGTGTCAGTTCATTGGTTGGCTGTGAGCATCCATTCACCTCTGTATTTGCCAGGCTCTAGCAGAGCCTCTCAGGAGACAGCTATATCAGGTTCCTGTCCAGTCTCCTGTCAGCAAGCACTTCATGGCATCGGCAATAGTGTCTGGGTTTGGTAACTGTATATGGGATACCCCAGGTGGGGCACACTCTGGATGGTCTTTCCTTCAGTCTCAGCTCCATAATTTGTCTCCATATTTCCTCCCTTGAATATGTTGTCCCTTTACTAAGAAGGACTGAAGCATCCACACTTTGGTCTTACTTCTTCTTGAGCTTCATGTGGTCTATGAATGGTATCTTGGGTATTCTGGGTTTAGGGGATAATATCAACCAGAGAACTCGTAAACTTCATAGACAACTTCAGCTAAGTAGCTGAATATAAAACTAACTCAAACAAATCAGTAGCATTCCTCTACTCAAAGGATAAACAGGCTGAGAAGGAAATTAGGGGAACAATAACCTTCACAATAGTCACAAATAATATAAAATACTTTGGTGTTAGCAAATAAGTGAAAGGTCTGTATAACAAGAATTTCAGTCTCTTAAGAAAAAAATCGAAGATGATTTCAGAAGATGGAAAGATCTCCCACCTTCATGTATTGGAAGGATTAATATAGTAAAAATAGCCATCTTGCCAAAAACAATCTACAGATTTAGTGCAATCCCCATCAAAATTCCAGTTCAATTATTCACAGAGTTAGAAAGAGCAATTAGCAAATTCATTTGGAATAACAAAAACCGAGGATAAGCTAGGCAGTGGTGGCATATGCCTTTAATCCCAGCACATGGGAGGCAGAGAGAGACAGATTTCTGAGTTTGAGACCAGCCTGGTCTACAGAGTGAGTACCAGGACAGCCAGGGCTACACAGAGAAACCTTGTCTCGAAAAAACAAAACAAAACAAACAAAAAAAAAAGCAAAAAACAAACAAACAAAAACAAGGATAGCAAAAACTATTCTCAATAATAAAAGAACTTCCAGGAGAATCACCATCCCTGTATTAAGCTGTATTACAGAGCAATTGTGATAAAAAACCACATGGTATCAGTACAGACAGGCAGGTAGATCAATGGAATAGAATTGAAGACCCAGAAATGAACTCACATACCTATGGTCACTTGATCTTTGACAAAGGAGCTAAAACCACCAGTGGAAAAAAAGAGAGCATTTTCAACAAATGTTGCTGGCTCAACTGGAGGTCAGCATGTAGAAGAATGCAAATCTACCCACTCTTATCTCCTTGTACAAAGCTCAAGTTCAAGTAGATCAAGAACATCTACATAAAACCAGATACACTGAAACTAATAGAAGAGAAAGTAGGGAAGAGCCTTGAACACATGGGCACAGGAGAATATTTCCTGAACAGAACACAAATGGCTTATGCTCTAAGATCAACACAACAAATGTGATCTCATATTGTTTTTTTTAAAACATAGTCTCACTATTTGCACTAGCTGTCTATGAACTCTCTGGGTTGATGTAGCAGGCCCTTACCTCACACAGATTCCACCTGCCTCTACCCCCAGAGTGCTAGCATTAAAAGCAGGTCACACCAAGCCCAGCCCTATAATTCTTACATATGTGATTTAAATACTTATTTTTCTGCAAATAATTAGATAATGTCCAATATTACATATAACACACATATACAACATGTATTCTCCCAACATGTTATGTGATACAATCTTCCACTTTAATTATTTCAAAAATGCTCATCAACGATCAATAAAATTTTATTATCATAAGCTGAGTCAAGATCATTATCAGTGATAACTTTGTGTCTAGTTCCCTTTTTCAAATCATATATGAGGCGAACTTTGTACAGAATGTGTTCTGTTTAATTCCACTCAAGTCAATGCACTGGGCAATTCATATGGCCCACTAGGTTTTGCACTAGTCCATATGTTTTACTGGAAGCTTCTGCCTAACTGAGAGCTGAATCATACACGTAAAACTTTTAAAGAGTCTTCCTATTTTTCTTTTTCCATCTTCCATGTAGCTCTTAAATAAGGTGAAATTAGTCAACATGCTTCAAGAACAAAAGGCTCAACAAAACGTGGCAGATAAGAAGCCCTAGCACTCAGAGGAATAGAATATCACCTGGGTATTTGTGGGTACTTCCTCAGAGACTGATTGAAGGAGACAACATCTATTTGGCCTCACAGTATGGTGACATTCTATAAAGTTCTAATGAAAATTCTGCTGGTTAGGGTGAGCACAGACCACATCAGCCAAGTATGTCTTGCCAAGGCTTCTTTGCGTTTGCTTTGATGCTGCTGTTGGAGGTGTTGGGGGGGACTTGGATCATGTTGTAGCAGAGGGTTGTGGGAGCTTAAGAAAACTTGGGAGGAGAATCTCAAGATATTGGCCTTGGTAATGACTAAAGAGGACCCTAGTTGCTTAGGAAATGATTGTTAAATATGATTACATCATACTAAACTGATTTTGTATAGTAAAGGAGACAGCAGAGCAAAAGATATTCTATACATGGAAAGCTTTGACTATTTTTTGTTTCAGAGAATTGTTATCTCTATATTTTAAACATTAAATACCATGGCAAGTTGAAGAATTGCATTCTCCACTCAGAATCCCTAGTATGTTTCCTATAATCTTGCCTTCTTTCTTGGTGCTTTCTGTGTCTAGGTTATACAACATCGAAGCATAATTCTTTTTATACATTTGTACTGATTTGAATTACTGTTCTTAAAGAGAAACTCAGTAAAGCTTTTGTTTTATTATCTAAGTGTCCCAATAGATAGAGAAGGTACTGAGGCATGGAGGAGAAGGAAGTGAAGGGGCAAAGAAACCAATCTCTTCTCTCTTACAATGGCTACTTTTCCATCTCCTCACCATAACACTGAAGAAGGGTAAGAGTAAATTCTCTCCATTGTCTCTCAGCCCTACTATTTTTGTGAGCATCAAGTTGACACACGTGTATGTCCCTGCAACTTTCATTGCCTTGTACTCTGACCTTACTGCCTGAAATGTTTTCCCCTTACTTTAACACTTTTCTTGCAACACATAATTTGGATCTTTAGGATCATGTTTTTACTCACTATATATAAAGAAATTACTTTATGGAATTAATCATCCAAGAAGTGTTTCCTTGGATATGTGTCAATACACCAGGACAGTTTTGGTTTTCCATGATTTCTCTCCTCTAAAAGACTGTATGAAAGTTTCTGCTGTTCAGTTTATCCAGATTCTTCCAGTTAAAGTGCAAGTGATGAAGATGATATCTAAATTCTTAACTTTTCTGTACTGAAACCAAAACATTTACATGATATTTTATTGAAATTATAATAACAATTGTGATGCTATGGTTGCAGAATATTATGACAAAAGATAGGGATTCATCATATGACTGCCTGACTTCTTCATTCTGCTGAACATTTAATGATGTATGAATTTTAAATAAAACAGTATCTGTTACTCAACTGTAATAAAATTTAACCTGTCCACTATCACAACTGATATTGAGATGCCCAGCAGCAGATTTAAAACATAAAAGCTCAAACTTCAATTGTCAACCTAATAAGTGGAAAGGAGTTTCACATATCTCCAATTTCATGAACCAAAAAGAAAAAAGTAAACATGATCAATTTCATACTCTTATTTAGAAAATCCTTAGAGAAATTGAAACTTCTCAGTGTTAAATTGTTGTGTAGACATCTCATAAGAAAAAATGACAAAATGTATAATATCCTCTCACTAGTGACAATGTACTTTGTTTTTTCCATTGTATTACATTGTTTCAAACTGACAGCAAAGTTAAAACCCAGAGATAAATGATAGTCATAGTTGTATATAACTCAATTAAAATAGATTGCAATAGAAAAATGAATGTGGTCTAAGAGCATAAACACCTTATTTTTAATTTTCATGCTGGAATAGAGTTTCTGAAATTGGAGTGTAGCTGTATTTGCTGAATAGTGAGATAGGCCAATTCCATTATAGCTTTCCTCATTTCCCTACTCTTGATATTTTCAACACTGTATATGTCTCTCATATGTGGAGTTAATTTTGGCCTGTACCACCTAGAGAAAATGGTAAATGTGGTGGGGATGGCTTCTGAGCAGAGATATAAAAGGCATTGTGACTTTATCTACGCTCTCTTTCTCTTGGATCATTTGCTCTGAGGGAAACCAGCTGTCATATCATAAGGACACTCAGGCATCCCTGTGGAGAGATCCATGTGGCAAAGAAACTGGGGACTCCTGGCTACAGTCCATCTTCAAAGGGGCACTTGTCTCCCAAAATAACTGTTCATATGGTTGTGGTATCAGGCAGCATCTTCCCAAAGGCTTCATTTCCCTCTCAGCACTAGAAATACCAAAGAAAGACATTGCCAAAATACAGACATAAAATTGAGTGGTTTTCAAGGTTAGTTTAGTGAGAGCAAACCTGTTCTAGTAACCAGTTCAAGTTAATAAAAAAAAAATTACAAAAAGTGATCCATTTCATCAACATTTTGGATAAAAACAAGACGATAGCATAGTAGACTATTTGATCTGAAAAAAACCTGACTTTAGCATTGTTTTTCATGACTGCCTTCCGAAAAACCCAACAAGCAGCTGAAGGAGTCAGATGCAGATATTTGCACCCAACCCATGAACAGAAGCTGCTGACCCCTGTGGTTGAATTAGGGAAAGGCTGGCAGAAGCTGAAGAGGAGGGCGAACCTGTAGGCCCAGTCTCAATTAACCTGGACCACTGAGATCTCTCAAACACTGGACCACCAACCAGGCAGCATACACCAGCTCATATGAGGATCCAAACACACATACAGCAGAGGACTGCCAGGTGTAGGTTCAGTCAGAGAAGATGCAAGTAACTCCCAAGAGACTTGAGGCTCCAGGGAGTTTAGAGTTCTGGTTGGGTGGGTGGTGGGTGGTGGGGACATCCTTGTGACAACAGGGGATGGGAAGGAGGCATGGGATGTGGAACAGTCAGAGGGTGGACTAGGGAGTGTGTGGTGGGGGATAAAAGTGTAAAGAAATGAAAATAAATAAAAAATAAACATATAAATGATTTCTTAAAAGAATTGCTTTTACTCTAAAATATAGAAATTTGTTTTTAAAACAAAATCCTATGTAAAAGGTTCAGAACTTCACAAATGCTTATAGACAATAGATTATCCAAACTATGCAAAGGTAAGTCATATTTATTACCATTAAATATATTATATTTATATTTGATATGTATTACACATAGTATGTGTGCTATCTCTGAATACTGTGCAGGTTTTATGTTACACAAGCTGCATTTTTCCAGGTATAAAAGTTTTATCTGCATGTCCATCTTATATGTGGAATAGCAAGAGACAGTACATCAAAAGTGTTTGTTTAGAAAATTTCAGCAATTTTTATAACACTAGAAAAAAATCAATACCCCTTTCATGGATTATCTGATTTTAAGCAACTTGGTTTCTTGGAATACCTGCCAGGATTCATTATGAGCAAACTATTCCTCTTGATAGCTGGATAAACTGACTTGTTGTTTGAAGCAATTTCACAGAGACCTGCTGATCTTATAGGTCTACCTATCAAAACCAATGATTTTGATTTAAAAATAATTACCAGTGAATCTCTATTTTAAGCTACACTCTTAAGTTAAAAATAAACATTCATGTAAATGAGAATAAAAATAATAGTTGCTTAGAGATTTTTATAATGAACTAAAACCATTATCACAGCTCTAGTTAGACAGTTTATAAAATGGCAATTTGTTTTTATATATTGGATCATTTTATGTTCAGGAGAACATAATTATGAAAGAACTTATAACTCATTTATTCATCTATGAAATAGTTCCTACGAGACAGTATTTATTTTAAAGGTCCGTTTCAACATTGCAAAATTAATGAAAGTAAACATATAATGAATTCTCTGCTGAGTGGATATGAACAAGTGATTGTGGCCTTGTACCTATCCCCAAGCTCCTCAGCATTCATCATGGTCACCTCAAGCTATGGTGATACCACTAAATAAAGAAAGTGTCATTTCAGTCAGTTTGTAGTGATGATAGCTACTAGGAAGAGGAAGAAGGCAAGATCAGGTAGAACACAATGGTCATTGATGAAGTGTCCCTCCTAGGATAAGTGGTATTTAAAATGGGTGTTTATGACAGAGAGAGAAAGGGGATGGGGCAGAGACACAGAGACACACAGAGAGATACATAGAGCGATAGACATAGAGAGAGAGAGAGAGAGAGAGAGAGAGAGAGAGAGAATATACTCATTTGTTAACTTGTATGGTGATTGGCAAGAATATAGAGAACCCCTAAATCAATGCATAAAATAATAAAATGATAGTTAAATTCTCAAAATTACATATAGTTTATGGGATTTATGATTAAAATGACACAATAGGGATTGTTGAAGATAATTATTCTGAACAGGTCTGGTTAGTTCTATTTATATTTCAATAATTATATGGTAAATAGTAAATAATTATTTTGAAATGTTAAATAAATATGTATTTTCTTATTAATTTTCGTTTTCTTAGTTCTGCTATTATTTTTATAATTAATTTATAGTCTTCATAAAATTTAATTACCTTTTAATAACTTTAAGTTTTTGAGACTTTTCAATATATGGGCAGTTGGATTGACATTTATAAAAATCCTGAACTATCCCTACATTTATATAGATATAGTACACATTTTGTGAATAATGTCATTGTCTTAGTTAGAGTTTCATTGCTGTGAAGATACACCATGAAGAAAGTAACTCTTATAAAGCACAACATTTAATTGGGGTTGGGTTACAGTTTCCGAGGTTCAGTCCATTGTTATCATAGTGGGAAGCGTGGCAGCATGCAGGGAAACAAGGTGCTAGAAAAGGAGCTGAGAGTTCTGCTTTTTCCTTATTCAGTCAGAATGAGACTGGTTTCAGCAAGCAATCTGGAAGTGGCTCTGATTCTACACTTGAACACAGGAACCCTCAAAGCCTACCTACACAGTGTCACACTTCCTCCTACAAGCCCATACGTACTCCAACATGATGCACTGCTTAATAGTCTCAATTCCAATGGGCCATGTGTATTCAAATCACCAGAGTTATGAATTATAATGGAGTCACATGAACAGAATTTTATAGAAAGAGACAATAAGGTTGTAAATATCCTTAAAGAATACATAAACCTGTATGTATCAAAAAAAAATAGATTACTCAAAACAGGGAGAATATCACATTGACAGAATTTTACTTTGTATTCTAGAGAAGAAAATTCAATGATTATTTACATACCATAAAAAGTAAAGGAGAAATAGTACAGAGGATAGCAAAAGTGTGAATAATGAGTGTCAGAAAAGCATAAATATCTATTATTTGGGGGAAAAATTGGACAAGAAAGGGGTAGCCAAGGGGCCAAAGATAGAAACAGAGGAAGTATGCAATTAGAACAATGTATGACTTCTTTGCATGGATAAAACATATGTGTATATTTATATATATGTATATGTGTGTATGCATATTGGTGGTTATATGTGAGTATGCATGACATACAAGAAATATACCAATGCTTATCTGTGCTTAAGAGACTGACAGTTCACTATCGACAATGAAATCTGCTTCTAATTATATGTAATTTTAGGAATGCTATCTGTTGTGTTTAATTTGTAAGTTAGAAGAAAATAATTTTCAGGTTAATTGGCAAATTGGTTCCTGGATATCTTTCAGATGCAAATTTCTTTAAATGAATAATTACTGTCTACTAATATAGCACTTGCATACAACCTATGTACAATTTCCTGAATACTCTTAAACAATCTCAGATTACATATATGCAATAAAATGTGAATGCTATGAAAATGGCTGATTCACTGTATAGTGTAAAAATTAAAGAAAAAAATCTGTAATTAAAAGTATATTTTTAGTTGATTTTGGTTAAATCTGTAATGATGAAGCCATGGTTACTCATAGTTAGGCATAAATGTAATAAAATAGAACACATTAGGTACATACAAGCAATGCACACTCTGGCTCTTTACAAGTTAGTGATTCTTATTTTAAATTCATATTCTGGATTCTTGAGGGCTGGAGAGATGGCTCCTCAGTTAAGAGCATTTGTTGCTCTTGCACAGGATCTGGGTTCAGTTCCAAGCACCCACAAGATGGTTCAAAATGACCTTTAACCAGATCCAGGGAATCCAAAGTCCTTTTCTGACCATCTGAGGCACAAAGCTCACACTGTGTACTGTTATAAATTCAAACACTCATCTATAAAGTAACATAAATACCTTTTTGAAAAAACTGAAAAAAGGAAGTTCTAGCCTTAGCATACCTTAGTATTGCTGTACTGTGCTAAAAAACTAGTCCATCAGAATGAGTTTAGCTTCTACAGATTTTAGCAGACGACCAGGTCTCCCTTCTGTGCTTATTTTTCTTCTTTCTTTAACTTATACCTCTCAAATTTCAACCCATTTCCCTTCCCTGGAAGTTCTTTTCAACCTTTTTCTTCTAGTTATAGTTTCCAAGTTTTATCTGTTTAAGTAGTGGATTGTCCAGAGCACTTGGGAATTGTTGCGAAAGTGCTCAACACTTTATTCTGGAAATGTTACAGCTAAGGAAGTAAACACAGCACACATTCAATCACTTGGCAGTGTGTGAGTGTGCGTGTTTGCCTCACAAAAATGAATGTAGGATGGTGGGATATTTACTGAGATAGGTATAGTCATAAAAGTATTGATGTTTCATATCTGAAACATGGGCTATTGCAACCTCTGCCTAGAACCGCCAGATCACCAATCTGGAAAAGACCAAAATCTGAAGTTCAGTTTCTCATCAATAGCCACAACTCTTAGAAACATCAAAGCAGAGCATATCTAAGTTCAACCAAAGTAAACAGGTACAGTTGATGTTTTTTTATCAAGAATTGGGTTATCATTTAAGATTCAAAGCTTTGTTATTTTTCTAATTCATTTTTGAAGGCATTTTTTCTATATAACTTGCACAAAATTGAAAAATGCTTTGATGGATATTTGTCAGGATTTTCTTTACTCATATTTATAACTCTTATCTTGGTTGTGGTAGCTTTTATTCATAAACAACTAAAAAATAAAATACCCCTCACAATGGATAATTACATCATTAGTTCATTAAAAGCTTTTCTATTATTGAGGGAAATAACCTTTAAAAATACAGCCCTTTCATAAGAGGACTATTTAGAAAGCTCTGATTTGGCAGGAAAATTCAAAGCTTAAAATCACTGGTTGTATTTGCAAAGCATTTTTCTTATTAATTGCTAGAGAATGCCAAAGTCCCTGGTGGTATACATGGCAAAACAAGCTGATTAAGATGCTTAGTATTATTTTTAAATTACTTAATTGCCATTTAATGAAATAGGGAGCTCTGAGTTCCATGCTACCTAATAAAATGGTTACTCTGCAAGGAATGAATTGCTGGTTGTGTTGACCTTGCAGAGCAAGCTGAGTTTAAGGAAGCTGCATAATATGCTTCTAGAATGTTGGCAAGGGGACTGAAAGCCGTATTACTGGAAATGGGTATGTTAGCATTTTTATCCCTTTTATAATTGCTGGAATAATAGCCAGCATACATTAAGAAATGTCTGGGAATTCTACTGGGCACCCTGATCAGGCAAACCACATATATGAATGCTTCTTAATTGCCCAAGGAAGTAAAACCACCATCCACTTGTTTTTCCACCCTGCCCTCAGGAACCTGTGATTTTGCTTCATTATAACCACTCAACCTTTAGCCTTTGTCCACTTCAAAAAGGTTTTCAGTGTTTTATGTATAATAAAAACAACATCATGTGCAGTCATGTACAGTTCCATCATGCTTGTTAGCACTACTGTCTTCTGGCTTGGACTTAGTTAAAACCAAACACAGGGTGCCTGTGCCTGATTATTACACAGTTTGAAAGCTAAAGTATTTCCTACTTAAGAAACAAGTAAATGTGTGAGAGCAGAGATCAAGCTAGTGTTTTATTTACAGCAACAACTAATCAAACCAAGTTTCTTGGAAAATAAAATGGAATTTTATGAAATGCCTGTTGCATTACAAGTCTCCAATCACTACTTCCCAACATTAATTATATTTTAAATTTACTTTTCAATCAGAAGACTAACCTATTTGTATATTCCTGTCAATGGTCATATATGCATGTATATATTGTTATCCCTTTGTACTGTTGGGTTCCACAGTTGACATATGAACCAAGGATGAGTTGAAAATATTCAGAAAAAAAACATGCCACTATAATTAAAATACAGAGATTTGGAGAGGGGGAACATCAATTCCTAAACTCTACACTATAACTACAGCCTTGCTTTATATTCACATGTCATCCATTCATTATTTTACATAACAGGCTATGCATAGATAGTATGCAACTCTTCTACTATTTTACATAAAAGACATGACTATCTATAGGTTTTGCTATTTGTGCTTTTCCCTGTTCTGATTGCTAACTTTTCTATAAATGTTTATATTACATATGTGATTATTTGTGTAAACATGTATTTGTCATAGTTTAAGATATTTTGTCTTTATATTTGACTTGTATTTACTTTGCTTATTCATTTTTCACTCACTCACCTCTCCTATGAGTGAGTGCAAGAAGATCTTCACTCTTCTTATGGCAAGGTGAAAAAAAAGCACCTTTTTCCAGAATATACTATTTCTTGACTTCTAAGTATCTGACCAATGTTAGGAGTCTCATAATCAGGTAATAGTACCCAGAAGTTCCATTTTTACCCATTCTTAGACTATGAAACATAGGTGTAGCTAACAGTCTCTGCGGCTGCTCAACAATCTGTCATGATCCCTTGACCATGATATTGCCTCAGGTTTTCTAGTGATGTATCAAGACCAGCTTTCACCTCACCATGCAAAGATATGTTCTTTATTACGTTTGTTTTTCTATTGTATATTAGTCTTGGGTAAATGGTGACACATTAACAATGATGTTAAGAAAAGGCATCACTAAGAATGCTGGAGATGAGAATATACTCTTAAATAACTTAATTCTTTGAGGGTATATCCTCTATTTTGATCATACTCATCTCAATCCTCCAACTTTTCCCTAATCTACTCACTTAAGGACTCACTCAACTCTGTGTTCTAATAAAGACCAGAGTATGAATGGAGCTGGTTAATATTGAGTCCATTCTGTTAGACAGGCAAAGAATTGACTGTCTAGGAAAAATAAAAGGCCAGGATTTGCGAAGGACAATGGGTGAAAAACGGAAATATTTTTTAAAAAGTTTTTTATGATTCAAGCTAATAGTTTCTGTTGAATATATAACTGAACTTCTGGAATGAATGTTTATAGGGTTCCCGGGTATGCCTATTTCCCTTATTGTCTAGTCCAAATGGTTTGCCCCAGACAGTTTGTAGAAATGGAAGTAGACCTGTTAGGGAGCCCAAATCCATTTTCCCTATTGGTTTTCCTATCTTTTCTAACACTTAGACAGGATTTTCTTTTCATTTTTTTTCTTTTGTAAAATTGCTTTTTCCCTTCTCTTTTCTTCTTCCAAATGCTCCCATTTTCACCCTCTTTGAATTTGCGACCTCTTTTATTTTTAAACTAACTTATTTCAGACATATATACATATATGCTCCTCTATTTAACCTGTTCGGTCCATGTAACATTACCTGTATGTATGTTTTCAGGGATTGTTCTTCCCTGTGGAAGGTCCACTTTCTAGTCTCAGATTTCTTTAGTTGAGTATAGTTCTTTGTGAAGTTGTGGGGCTTTTCTTGGTCTGGTTTGGAATGTTTATTGGTCTCATCCTTTAACAGTTCACAATTCAGCAGTCTTCTTTTTTTTTTTTTTAAATGTATTTATTATTATAAATGAGTACACTGTAGACGTCTTCAGACACACCAGAAGAGGGCGTCAGATCTCATTACGGGTGGTTGTGAGCCACCATGTGGTTGCTGGGATCTGAACTCATGACCTTTGGAAGAGCAGTCAGTGCTCTTACCCACTGAGCCATCTCACCAGCCCTCAGCAGTCTTCTTGATAAACCATACGGCTAGAGCTTTTGATGTAACTAGGAGACCCAATCAAATGCAGCCTTCCTGATCTTCTGACTGCAGTCTTGCTTCCTTTCTTTAGGACTGCTCCTTGAGCCTTAGGTATGAGAGCATTTCTTTCTTCCCCCTACAGTCCAGTTTCTCTCTGCAATATAGTCAGGATTATGGCCATTCCATCCACTAGAATATCATTAGGTTAACATTAACAGTAGCTACGTATCTAGGCATAATACTGTGCAAAACTCTACCAAACTCTTGATAATGGCATTGTTCTGGCAGGAGCCTCCATCCTATTTCATACTAATCCAAGTTCTCTACTACTTCTATGTGTTATATCTGCATAGCTGTGTTAATTGTGGTACTATTCATCATAAACAAGTCATGACATCGGTCTATGTGCCCAGCAACAAAAGAAAGGAAGAGAACAATATGATACAAATGGAGAGTATTATTCGGCCCTTAATAAGAATGAGTTTATGCTGTTTGCAAAATGATTGGAACTGTGGCTCATCATGTAAATCAACATAAACCTATCAAGAAAGAAGTATCGTCTGTGGTTTATTCTGTGTGAAAATTTTGGAGAGACATATTGTATATAATATTATTGTGTCTATATTGCATTTCCTCTTGTTTTTAACTTAATGTGCTGCATTCTTTCCTCTACCATTTAGCTTTCCTTCTTTCTGTTTCCAGTTCTAATTTATAGCTTCTTCCATTTCCAAATGGATATGAGGGAAGTTGTTAATAATACCACTGCTGATTTATAAGCATAGGGGCCATCTTTAGTAAAAAAACAAACAGAGAAACTGTGTCCTCTGATGTGCATTATTCAAGGGCTGCCACTGCCACTTCTTCTGTCTTTAGTGACTGTTGCTTCTACATTAAGATCCCTTGCTGTTAGCCTCTAGCTACATCAGAGGTAAACCAATTTAAATTCTCTAGAGCCAGCAAATTACATATGTAAATTAAATGAAAATCTGAGTTTGGTAAAAAAAATGATAATTTATAACAAACAGCCTTATAATTATATTCATCTTATTAAGCATAAGGTATTACAGAATTATATCTGCTCACATTGAAAACTGCAGGAAAAATTTCTTTCAAAGTATCATTGAAATTTAACTGCTTATTAAGTGAAATTAAGAATGATAGATAAATGGCAATAGACTTCTTATCATCATGTTGTAAATTACAATCAGAGCTCATTATCTTTCAGAGAGAAAACTTTTTTTTTTTTTTACCTTTTGCATTGTTTTCCATGTAAAGCATCCATTTACATTTAAACAGTGTTTCCATTATAAATGAACCATATTATCTGATGGTGAAGTGTTTGACCTATTGTCAGTTATCTACAGTTACAGATGAAGATGACTTCAGAGGACTTATCAACTCCACTAGGTCATAAAGCTCAACCTGACAATGATCATGTCACTTTCCTATAAGGGAACATTGAGGAAGAAATAGTCTGTATGTGTTGAGATTTTTGTTGTAGACTACAAGATCTCACATTACATTGTGATAAAATTGTTGAAACTGTAACTTGTTACATTCTGTGCAAGGTAATGAAAGATGTCTCACAGAGGAATCTTTTTGAGAAACAAAAAGAGGTCATATGGACTATTAAATAAAAATAGAAGAACCTTCAAATATATGGAAATACAATCTCTCTCCCTCTCTAATCTAACTTCTATGGGTCTTTTCTGACATTTACTTTTATAAATTTTATTCCACTTTTAAAATATATTTTCTTAAGGTTTTATTTTAACTGCCAATTATTTTGAGATATTCTGTACCTCCTTACATCTGCCAATTTTTACTGGAATAAGATGAAGGGAAAAGTATTGGCATTTCACTCTATGAACTTTATTCAACAGTGACATAATTAAACTCAGGCATAATATATTACATTATTTATAAAAGATCAAGTGTCATATATGACATATGATGTTATATTTATAAAAGTCTTAAAAGTTGATGTCTTTACTATAGTGTTCAGAAGACAGGATGTCTGGGTGGGGATGAAAATTAGATCCAACCATAGGGATAATAGCAACCCAATTAAAGCAAGATTCATTGACACATTTATAAGAGGGATGGAAGAGAGAGAGAGAGACTGACACAAACACAGACACAAGCATACAGAGAGAGAAAGAATAAAGAGGGTGAGTTGACAGGCAATGAATCAAGAAGAAACAGAAGAAAGGGATCAGGAAGAGGAAGAAGAAGAGAAAGGAGGAAAAAGAGGAGGGGCAGGAGAAAGAGAAGGAGGAGGAGGAAAAGAAACAGCAGAAGAAGGGGGAAGGAAAGGGAGAAAGGGGAGGAAGAAAGGAGAATAGGAGGAAGACAAGAAATGGGAAAACTAGAAGAGAGAAAGAACAAACGGGAGAAAGAAGTGACCACTTTGTGATACTCAGGAGGAACCTGAGTAAGGACACTGACTACCCTCTGCTGAGCTAAAATTTGTCTAACTTTAAAGAAAGCATACATAAGAATTTCGTCATAAATTTAAGTATGAAAGTACGTTAGTAATAATAAAGTGAATGTCGTCATTAATACCAAAGAAACCTCAGCCTTTAGATACAGACCTTCCCTCAAAGTCAACTTCAACATAAGACCAAATGCTTTTTCTTAGAACATGAATGATTTTTCCTGTTTGTACAGAGGGTAGGATTGAATGAACTGAATTATTTATTAATTATACCACGTCTTATATATAATGTGATTATAATTATTACATAGTATTAAAATTATAACTCCATTGTGTCTTATACTATGATATAATATAATTATTCATTTGTGTATTTTTGCCTTATCAAAGGTTCAGGAGTATGTCTCCTTTCCTAGATGTTTGTATAATTTAAGATAGGTGTTGGTTTTTCCATTGTTTAGTAAAATGCATAGAAAACAAATGAGAATGCCTGATGCCCAGTGGGATTAAGCTCTTGTTCCTCATAGAGGAAACTTGATTGTGAAAATTTTTCAGTTTTTTCCCTTTCATTTCACCAGTTCTCTGTTCATGTCTTTATTGAGATCTCCATACAAAATTTGCAAAGGAATATTGAAATCGGGGCTTATTTTGAGTCAGGCATTATATATTGAATCACATTATATATAATGAGAATGACAAGTTTCCTTAATTTAACTAGGGGCATCTTTAAGAACCTCCTGTTTTCTTTCTGTGTCTGCATTTGTGTTTGCCTTCAGAAAGTTCTATAGGTTATTAGGCATCTTCTTCTCTGAAAGTGTCTTCCAAATTCACCTTTATAAGACTATTGTATTATATGATTTTAGGAAATATTTCCCAAGATAGCCATAGCAGGAATGGTGGGGCCACCTCTATGTAAATGCCCAGGGGCCACACAGGTGCAAAGGCACCTCCTGCAGAAGGATCTAACTGGGGACTACCGGAGAGACCAAGGATTGCTGATATAGACCAACTGGGAACTGCTGTTTAGAAGAGATGCGTTCTTGGGACCAATGGGGCACAGGTGGAGGGTACTAAAGGAGCTTGCAGCAGTGCTCAGATGAACTTGTTGTGGTGTTTCTCAATTATGCCACCTCACCTCCAACCCCCAGAGGCAGGTAGGTTCCTGCAGTGAGTAGTCCAGGGCACAGGCAGCAGATGTCATCTTGACTTTCACATCTTCTGTCACCTCTTCCATGTTTTAACATACCTGTTATTGACGTACTTTCAACTAAATATCCCTAGTCATTCATATTTATGTTTTTAGCATAAAGAACCAGTTTTCTGTATCATTTTCTCAGATGCGGTGTAATTAATTTCTGGGTAATTCTTTTTTTATTATTTTTTAAATTAATTTTTTACACTCCATATTTTATCCCCCATCCACCCCCCAACTGTTCCACACCCCATGCCTCCTTCCCCATGCCCCTGTCTCCATGTGGATGTCCCCACCACCCCACACCACCTGACCTCTAAACTCCCTAGGCCTCCAGTCTCTTGAGAGTTAGGTGCATCATCACTGAATGAACATAGACCCAGCAGTCCTCTACTGTATGTGTATGGGGGCCCTCATATCAGCTGGTGTATGGTGCCTGTTTGGTGGTGCAATGTTTGAGAGATCTCAGGGGTCCAGATTAATTGAGATTAATGGTCCTACAATTAATTAATTGAGGACTATTAATTAAATGGTCCTCCTACAGGATCACCCTTCTCCTCAACTTCTTTCAGTCTTCCCTAATTCAGCAACATGGGTCAGCTCCTTCTGTCCATTGGTTGCATGCAAATATCTGCATCTGACTCTTTCAGCTGCTTGTCGGGTCTTTCGGAGGACAGTCATGATAGGTCCCTTTTTGTGAGTGCTCCATATCCTCAGTAATAGTGCCAGGCCTTGGGACCTCCCCTTGAGCTGGATCCCACTTTGGGCCTGTCACTGGACAATCTTTTCCTCCTGCTCCTCTCCATTTCCATCCCTGTAATTCTTTCAGACAGGAACAATTATGGGTCAGAATTGTGACCGTGGGATGGCAACTCCATCCCTCACTTGATGCCCTGTCTTCCTGCTGGAGGTAGGCTCTGTAAGTTCCCTCTCTCTACTGTTGGGCATTTCATCTAAGGTCCCTCCATTTTGAGTCCTGAGAGTCTCTCACCTCCCATGTCTCTGGTGTATTCTGGAGAGTACCCTCAATCTCCCAAAGTTGCCTGTTTCCATTCTTTCTGCAGGCTCTCAGGGGTTTGTGGTCCGCGCTATTTTCCCGCCGGCAGGAATACATGGACACACACAGGATCCTTCTGCAGCAAACCTTTATTACCATGTGGCGAGGAGAGAGCAAGCCCTGGAAAATGCACTGCTTATATACAGCCTGGAGCCGCGTGTTCATCTCTAACTGGCTGTTTGCTCATTACCTCATGAGACGCTCGGGATAGGCTGTGACTTGGCGCGCTCTGGCCCTAGGCACATGTGCAGACTATGTGTTACAGGGAGAAGAAACCGGATGCCGGCGCCATCTTGTAATGGAGGCTGCCGGCTCGGGTGCGGCTCTCTACATCTCCCCCCTTTTTGTTTTAAATGATAGGCTCTGGCCAATGTCCTGTTTCTTAGGCTAGCTGATGTGCTGTCCATTACCAGGACCAAGAGATCGGTGGGATCCTTTGGATCACTACTCATTGGTGTGCTCCTGGTTTATGGCTTCAGCCTAATCCCGTCGTAGGGGCCAAAGGCAGCGGGCCTCAAGGACTTATGGCAGTTTGACTCACTCTCCCATGTACAATGGGATAAGACCCCATGGGGTGCAAGAACTAAGTCTCGCTGACCATTAGCCTTTGAGTGTTTATTTTGTTCTTAACATGCTGAGCCAAATATCGGGAGAGGCTCCTTGCTCTAGCGCAGCAAGTGCTTGGGCAATTACTACCTTGTCACATTTTTGTTGGGCTCTGAGCTTGCAAACCATCCAGAAGAGAAACACTAAGCCAGCACACAAGGCAACACTAAACAGGCCAATCCCCACCCATTCCTTAAAGAAAGAAAAGGCTGAAGAAATCCAAGAGGAGAGTCCTTCAGTAAGTGATAGATCCACTCGTGTCGAGTTGATGGCTACTACTGCTGCTCGCAATGATTCAAGGGTCTCATCAAATCCCTCCGACCAATTCCCTGCAAGATATAAAGATAATTTTCTAGACAAGTAAGATGCCTGTGTGTAATTATCATACTGCACGCTGGTAATGCACAGGGCGCCCAACCTTCTTTCGCACCCCAATTGGGCTAATGGGAAAAGAATATCCAATCTTTCTTCTATTAAATCAATGCGCTGATTGACCACCATCAGCCCGCCTTTTAATTGGGCACTAGCAGAAGTATGATGGTCGACTACATCTGCCACCATTGCAGATAGTTGATTTAAAACTGTGCCTGTTTGGACTGAGGTAG
>JADRCD010214014.1:36551-56138 GCA_019843815.1 Montemys delectorum
TTTTTTTTTGTAAGATTTCCGCTTACCTCCCCTTTATTACCAATCTGATTCACCTGTTTAAAGACTTGTAATGGGCAACCAGTCTGTGGATTAATCTGAAAGTCTGTTTGCTAATCAACAGCAAAGCAACTTTGCCCCAAAAGCATATCCCTATCCCAAGCTTGATTCCCAGCTGCATGATTAGCATCTGACTGTTCATTAGCAAATTAAAGTGAAAGAGGCTGTGATTCGTAAGTATGGACTCAGCTAAGGACTTTATAACCTTAAAATCCAAAGCTCATGAAAACACTGACCCTGTGTATCTTGAAAAACTGGATAAACAAGTGACAATTCAATTCTAACTGTAGAGTCGACAGTAGGCCCTGCATCCAGCTCTCCTTCTCTGACTCTACCGAATGCTCCTCCCCTATCTTTTCCAATGCTGCCTGTGAGTTTGCTGCGGAGGCGCCAGCCACCTGTAGGGCCACATGGCAGCCACCAGTTTGTCGCCGTTCCCTATGAGTGCTGGCCCGGCCACTAGGCCCGGCCACAATCGCTGCCCAGACTGAGGAGACCTGCTGCCCCAGGCCCCGCCAGGCCGGGCTCTGCAAGGCACCGAGTTGCCTACCACCGCCATCTTTCTTTCGCTTTTTATTTGGTGGCGGCGGCGGCTCCTCCCAGCGAGCTGCTTCCTCAACAGGACCCAGTTCTTCCAACTCAGAACTATCAAGCCCCAAAACCTCTAGTTCCTTTATCGGATAAATAGATCTCTTTTCTGAGGCCTGTTCCTTCTTACACTTCTCTCCTAGGGCGTCCTTTCCCTTGTCTCTCGCTTCCGCAGACTGAACGTCTTTGGAAGGGTCTCTTTCCTTAGGCATGCCTCTTCTTTTTTCTTTCTGAGCTCCTAACCTCTTATCTTGCTCTGTTTCTGACATACTGTCTTGTAGATCAAGACCAAACATGCCTCTCAGAGCTTACCTTTGTCCTGCAGTTCTGGACCCTCCCCGAATAACGGGGGTCTCCTCAGTGGTGCTGGTGATGGTGAAGTCCCGGGTTTTCAGCACCAAATGTGGTCCGCGCTATTTTCCCGCCGGCAGGAACACATGGACACACACAGGATCCTTCTGCAGCCAACCTTTATTACCATGTGGCGAAGAGAGAGCGAGCCCTGGAAAATGCACTGCTTATATACACCCTGGAGCCGCGTGTTCATCTCTGATTGGCTGTTTGCTCATTACCTCATGAGATGCCTCGGGATAGGCTGTGACTTTGCGCGCTCTGGCCCTAGGCACATGCGCAGACTATGTGTTACAGGGAGAAGAAACCGGATGCCGGTGCCATCTTGTAATGGAGGCTGCCGGCTCGGGTGTGGCTCTCTACAGGGGTTCAGTCCTTTTCCCCCACCCGATACCAGATCAGGCTTCCCTCTCCCCTCCCCCCACTCCACTTACTGTCACTAGCTCAAACAAGAGAATCTTTCTTTTATCAAAAAAAAAATAGTTATTGCTATGTTCTTTTTAAAATTCAACTTCATTAAATATTCTAATAAGAAAAGTTAGATTAGAGCTAAGAAGCTTCACTAATTATAAATTTGAAGATTTTAAGTTTGTAAGATGATAAATTTTAGGGAATGCTTAGGAGAACTTCAAGATTGGATAATTATGATACTTAGGGAAGAATAAATATAATTTTAGCAACCCACTCAAGTGTACTTTCTAGACCTTTATTCATATGAAAAAATCATGAAATATTATCATATAAAGACACTGATCGAGGTTACCACAGAATAAGGAAAATGAAACCATTATTATTTCAATTTTATATAAAGTATTTAATAGCTAAGTGGTGGCAATCCCAACATGGTGCATTTAATGTCACTTTAAAACCACCTAGTTGAAAAAATTTTGGAACACTGAAGAAAAATGTTAAAACTAACATAGACAACACCTCATTATTAGATACTAAACTTAAAAGATGAGCCAAGCTGGTCCAGGGGTCTCACGCACTACAGGAACGCTTTTCTTATTCAGGATAAATTCAGAGCCATGTTGGAATTACTATACAAGTCTATTTATTTTTCTCGAAAAATACATCTATATGGATGCATATTTTTGTTTTATTTTATTTTTTTGGTGGGAGAACTATTCAATTTGACTCTTAAGGAATGCAGAATAATATAGTTTTAAATAAATATGTTTTCAAGCTAACAAGGAATTTTGAAATTTTTGTCCAAATTCAGACATTTCCTGAATTCAAAGAAATTATTGAAAATAGACTTTTGTCTTATACAACACAACCTGACCAAAGTTTCCTTTCTATCCACTGCTCCCCGCTACCCTAACCTCTACTCTTCCCCAGAATAACACCCTCACTGTTTCCTCTTTAGCAAAGAGCAGGCCTCCTTGATGCTAAGTTACTCGAGAAATGTGATCATTTGATTTTAGTGAAAATGCAGGACAAGGGGGTGGGGGTTGTGAGACAGAGGGAGGGACCTGGATGACAGGGCTGGGAAGTGGAGAGTATAATCAGGTATTAAGAGGGACACAGGACTGAAGTTCTGAGAGCCAGCAGAAAGAATGGAAACAGGCAACCTCAGAAGGTAAGAGGTGGGGGGACCCTCTAGAATTTACCTGAGAACTCCAAAATGAGAGATTCTCAGGATTCAAAAGGAGGGACCCTGGATGAAATGCTCTACAGTGGGGAGGGAGAACTTGTAGAGTCCACCTCTGGTGTAGAGACATGACATCACGTGGAGGGATGGGGATGCCATCCCACAGTCAAAAGCTCTGACCCAGAATTGTTCCTGTCTGAAGGAACTGCTGGGACAAAAGTTGAGAAGAGCCTGAGAGAAAGGAGATCCAGTGACAAACCCAAATTGGGATGCAGTTCATGAGGAGGTCTGAGGCCCTGACACTGTTTCTGATGCTGTGGTGTGCTTGAATACAGGGGCCTAGTTAGCATGGCTACCCTCTGAGAGGCCCAACAAGCAGCTGAAAGAGTCAGATGCAGATACTTACCCAACCAATGGACAGAAGCCAGGTACCCCTGTGGTTGACTTGGGGAAAAGCTGGAAGAAGTTGAGGAGGAGCAGCCCCATGGGAAAACCAGCAGTCTCAACTGACCTGGACCCCTGAGATCTCTCAGACATTGAGCCACCAACCAGACAGCATACACCAGCTGATAGAAGGCCCCCAACATATATACAGCCAAGGACTGCCTGGTCTGTTGTACTGGCTAGTTTTGTGTGTCAACTTGACACAGGCTGGCATTATCACGGAGAAGGGAGCTTCAGTTGGGGAAGTGCCTCCATGAAATCCAGCTGTAGGGCATTTTCACAATTAGTGTTCAAGGGGGTAAGGCCCTTTGTGGGTGGTGCCATTCCTGGGCTGGATGCCTTGGGTTCTATAAGAGAGCAGGCTGAGCAAGCCAGGAGAAGCAAGCCAGCAAGAAACATCTCTCCATGGCCTCTGCATCAGCTCCTGCTTCTAGACCTGCTTGAGTTCCAGTCCTGACTTCCTCTGGTGATAAACAGCAATGTGTAAGTAAGCCAACTAAACCCTTTCCTCCCCAACTTGCTTCTTGGTCATGATGTTTGTGCAGGAATAGAAACCCTGACTAAGACAAATTGGTACCAGGAGTGGGGTATTCCTGTGACAACCTGACCATGTTCTGGGGAGGATTGTGGAAGGTCTTTGGAACTTTGAGCTAGAAGAGCCACTGGTTGTTAAGAACTCTGTGGGATATTCTGTAGGAGCTTGGAAGATCATGTTGAGAACATTACAGAAGATGGAGGCATAGCATGTGAAATTTCAGAGGGAAGATTAAAGACTCTTATCAGGGCCATGTTTTGATTGTGAAGATTCTGTGGTTCTGGTTAGCTGGGGCTGAAGTATCAGCTGTGATTAACAAGATACCAGAACTACTAAAGTGAAAACTTTGCATTACTGGGACTATTGATGCTGGTTAGCTAGAGCTAAGAAATTAGTGGTGATTAAGAAGAGACCAGCATCATTGAGGTAACATCTTCTGGGAAGTGTTTCCTGAGAGCGCAAAGAGGATGCATTCCAGAGATAGCCAAGGTTGTACCTTGTGCTGCAGCAGGACTTAGTAATGTGTAAGAGTCACCCAGGTGTTACTGGTTTTGACAGCATGAAAGGGTCATGAAGAGCGGCTGAGGCTTGACACAGTGAGAGGCCATGGAAGGCCACTGGTGAAGGTGCAGCCTCAGTTTGCAATTGATGGCCCAGAACTGAAGGTGTCATGCAAAGGAGTTGAGGCTTGGCACCATGAAGACAGTCTATGAGAGTCTATTGGTAAAGCCTAGTTACAGCAGTGTTTTGGGAATGCCAGTACCATGCAATGAACACCAAGGACAGCAGCAGCAGTGGAGTACAGGCATCTGGAGCCCAGAAGACAAGATGTATGCTACAAAGGGCAGAGCTGGAGAAGTGATGAAAGCCCTTAGAGGAGCCCAGAAGATCATGAGTTGGATCCCAGACATTGGTTTTGTTTTTTATTGTGACTGTGCCCTGATATTTTTCCCTCTTGAAGGAAGAATGTATTTTAGTGGAGCCCACAATTAAGAGACTTTGAATTTTAGAAGATACTGGACATTTTAAATTGATTGAACTTTTAATATGTAAAGACTGTGGGACTTTAGATCTTGGGGATGAATAAGAAAATAAGGGTTTAGGCATAATAGTGATGTGTTTGTGTGTCAAGTTGACTAGGTGTCAATTTTACTGGCTAGTTTTGTGTGTCAATTTGACACAGGCTGGCATTATCACAGAGAAGGGAGCTTCAGTTGGGGAAATGACTCCATGAGATCCAACTGTGGGGCATTTTCTCAATTAGTGTTCAAGGGGATAGGGCCCCTTGTGGGTGGTGCCATTCCTGGGCTGGATGTCTTGGGTTCTATAAGAGAGCAGGCTGAGCAAGCCAGGGGAAGCAAGCCAGCAAGAAACATCTCTCCATAGCCTCTGCATCAGCTCCTGCTTCCAGATCTGCTTGAGTTCCAGTCCTAACTTCCTCTGGTGATCAACAGCAATGTGGAAGTAAGCCAACTAAACCCTTTCCTCCCCAACTTGCTTCTTGGTCGTGATGTTTGTGCAGGAATAGAAACCCTGACTAAGACATCTGTCCTCAGTGAGAGAAAGATGCACCTAACCCTTGACAGACTTGAGGCCCCAGGGAGTTGGGAGACCTGGTGAGATAGGGGTAGGCATGAGAAATCCTCTTGGAGGTTGGAGGTATGGGATGGGGAGAAGTTAGGGAGCAGACTGGGAGGGGGATGAAGTCTGGACTTTAAAAAAGGATTAATGAATTTTAAAAAAGAAATTAAATCAGTTATTCATTAGGAAACATGTATAATTTATGTTCTAAAATGTATCATTAGAAATAATAAGTAAACCCAGCTATAGTGGCACATACCTTTAAACCCAGAACTCAGGGACAGAGAATCCCTGTTTTGAGTAACAACAGCAGCATCAGCAACAACCACAAAGATATAATACGCTATAATATTATAACAAAGAAGATATTCCAATATCATGTAAAATTTTTTATATTTTGATTACCATCTTCTTTGAATATTAAGAATAGATGTAAAAATCAGGTTAGGAGAAAAAATAAAATGTCTACAACCTGAATAACCATGTTAGCATTCATTGCTCCTCTGGATTATATAAATATACATATATATGTGTATATGTATATACATATGTATATATATACATATATATGTATATATGTGTATATAATGTGTATATATGTGTATATAATGTGTATATATGTATATATGTGTGTATATATGTATATATATATGTATAGATAGATAGATAGATAGATAGATAGATAGATAGATAGATAGATATTGTGTGCATCTGTTGTAGCATCTGTTGTAAAATCCTATTTGCCAAACATCCAATTCTTTACAATTAAGCAATAAGATATTACCAAATTATATAAATATTTATGTATGAATGTATATGTAGCTCCTTGGGTTATCAAAGTAGAATATAAAGAAGAGGAAAGATGACTAAGTGTTACATAGTGAAGAATTTGAAAGAGACTGTATCACATAAAGTTCAGGACAATGACGAAGTTCTTCAGTCTCAGCACTACTAGCATGCTCATGAAAGAAATAACAACAATGTCAACTAGCCTGGGCTCCTTGAAGTTCCCAAATACTGAGCTACCAACCAAAGAGCATCTATGGGCTGGATTGAGTTCCCCTCACAAGTATGTAGCAGAAGGTTGCCTTGTCTGGCCTCAATGGGAGAGGATGTGCCTAAACCTGTAGAGACTTGAAACATTAGAGTAGAAGGATATCAGGACAAGGGGGATGGGGAGAGAGAAAATCTTTCAGAGGAGAAATGTTGGGCAAATGGGAGGAGAAAGCCTGTGAGGGTAGAATAGATGGATGAGCATTTGAGATGTAAATAGATAATTTTAAAAATAAAATAAAATTAAAGTAGTTAAGTAGTATTGCATTATATAAATGTATCATATTTTCTTCATCCATTCTTCAGTTAAGGGACTTTGAACATCTCTTTACGTCATTCACTACCATTAGAGATTCCTCTGTTGAGAATTCTGTTTAGTTCTGTAACCCATTTTTTTTAAGTTGGGTTATTTGGTTTATTGATGTCTAATTTCTTAAGTTCTTTATATAATTTGCATGTTATTCCTCTGTGAGATGTACGCTTGGTGAAGATCTTTTTCCATTTTATAGGCCACCATTTTGTTTCCTGATAGTGTCCTTTGCCTTATAGAAACCCTCTAGTTTTATGAGGTAATATTTATTAATTGCTAATCTTAGTGTCTGTTCTATTAGTGTGCAGTTCACAAAATTGTCTCCTGACAAACACGTTTAAGACAGTTCCCCACTGCCTTCTACTAGGTATAGTGTATCTGATTTTATATCTTTGATACAGTTGTTTTTGAGTTTTGTGAAAGGTGATAAATAAGGATCATTTGCATTCCTCTACATTCAGACATCTAGTTAGATCATCATCATTAATTGAATATACTTTCTCATCAGAGATGGATGGAAGAAGTGACCTGAATGGGTGTAGAGTCTGGCCAGCGGAACTTTTCGGGGTCCTTGGGTTACCTCGGGCTGGAGGCTGGACTAGACCTGTGGAAATAAACGGAAAAAAAAAAAAACAAAAACACGGAGGGCTGCCAAGTAGATGTATCAAGGTGACATTAACTTTTGGGGTGAAATGGGTATTTATCTCCAGAGGCACCAAAATGAAACCAACACAATGAACACAATATATGCATAACAACGTAAATACAACTCTAGACGGTTAGACACCAAGTTCTCAATGGCAACAACTCTTAGGCAGGAACATTGTTTACAGTAAGCAAATGTCTGCAAACAGGAGGGCTTGTAGGAATCTAACAGCAGATCTGCCTTTGCAGCTTCAGGAGGAGCTGCAATCCTGTGGGCTTTGTTTCAAAAACCACAGGTGGTGGCTATAGTCCCAGGCTTGTTCAGCTGCTTTCCCTTTTAGAATTCAGGCAGAGGAATTTCTTGCATCATTCAGACTGTGGGGGGAGGTGGGGAGCAACAAATGGGAGTGGGGTAGAGAGGGGAATGGTAGTGGGTATCAGGTGTGGAAAGAACAGGGTGGTGTGGACAGGAGAGTGCTGGGAGAGAGGATAGAAATCTGTGCTGTGGGAGGCATCTCTGAGCCTAGTTGTAGATCTGGGTCAAGGGAGCCCTGGTGAGTCTATGAGGGTGACCCAAACTGAGGTTTCTTGTGGCTGGTAATGTGATGGCTAAAGTGGGACTTACAGTTTATAGAGGGAGGCACCAACCCATCCATAAAAACTTCAACCCAAAATTTGTCCTCCATGTAAGATGTGCAGTGATAAAGATGGAATTGAGACTGAGGATGTGGCCAACCAACTGAATGTCCCTACTTGAGACTTACTCCATGAGTGAGAGACAACCCTTCACACTATTAATAATACTCTGCTGTGTTTTCATACAGGATCTTAGCATAACTGCCTTCTGAGGTGCTTCATACAACAGCTTATTGAAACAGATGCAGAAACCCACAGACAAATATGCTCAACCCCTAGAGACTTGTCCAAGAATGTGGGAAAGGATTGAGGGAGCTGGAGGGTGAAAGATACCACAAGAAGACCTACAAAGACAATTTACCCGGACCCATGGGGACTCTCAGACACTAAGCCAGTAACAAAAGACCATGCATGGACTGGACTTAGGCCCCACTATACATTTGTCAAAATATAGGCAGCTTTGTCTTCATGTGGGTCTGTAGCAAGAGCAGCAGGGCCACCTCTATGTAAATGCTGGGGACCATGCAGCCACAAAAGCATCTCCTGCAGGAGGACCTAATTGAGGACTGCCTGAGAGATTAAGGACTGCTTGTGCAGACAATGCCAGCCAATCAGGAACTGCTGTTTAGAAGAAATTCTTTCTTGGGATCTATGGGGCACAGGTGGAGGGTACCAAAGGAGCTTGCAACCCTGTTCAGAGAGCTTGCTACTCAGTTTCTCAGCTGTTCCCAGAGTGTGTGTCATTGACTATGCACTATCTCATCTGAGATCAATGGAGAGGATGTGATTAGTCCTGAAGGGACTGGATAAGTTAGAGTGAGTTGGTACTCATTAAGATCGTCCTCTTCTCTAAGGAGAAGGAGAGGAGGTAGTCAGGGAAGGGGTATATATGAGGGTAGAACTTGGAGGAGGGGGGGGGTTGATCAGAATGTAAAGTGAATAAACCAACACACAAACAAAGCAGGGTGAGCAAGCCATAAGGGGAAAGCCAGCCAGTAAGCAGCACCCCTCCATGGCCTTTGCATAGATTCTTGCCTTCAGGTTCCTGACATGAACTCTTGTTCCCACTTCCCTGAATGATAGAATGTTCCTGAGACTTACAAGATGAAATAAATTCTTCCCTCCTCAGGTTGCTTCTGTTTATGCTGTTTTATCAAGACCATAGAATCCCCACCTAATTAAGACAGTCCTTAATAGAAACCTTAAACAATGATACCACAGGTAACATATATACATTTTAATTTCCACTATGTTCATAGCAGCCTTATTTATAATAGCCAGAATCTGGAAAGAACCCAGACGTCCTTCAACAGAGGAATGGATACAGAAAATGTGGTACATTTACACCACGGAGTACTACTCAGCTATTAAAAACAATTAATTCATGAAGTTCTTAGGCAAATGAATGAAACTAGAAAAATATCATCCTGAGAGAGATAACCCAATCTCAAAAGAACACACATGGTATGCACTCACTGATATGTGGATATTAGCCCAGAAATTTGGAATACCCAAGATACAACTCATAGACCACTTGAAGCTCAAGAAGAAGGAAGACCACAGTGTGGAAAATTTGGTCCTTCTTAGAAGGGGGATCAAAATATCCATGGTAGGAAATACAGAGAGAAAGTTTGGGGCAAAAACTGAAGGAAAGGCCATCCAGTGACTGTCCTACATAGGGATCCATCCCATATACAGTCACCAAACCCAGACACTATTGTGAATTCCAACAATTGCTTACTGACAGGAGCCTGATATTGCTGTCTCCTGAGAGGCTCTGTCAGTGCCTGACAAATTCAGAAGTGAATCTTCAAAGCCTTCCATTGGACTGAGTACAGGGTCCTCAATGGAGGAGCTAGAGAAAGGACCTGAAGGGAGCTGCAACACCATAGGAGGAACAGCAATATGAACCAACTAGTACCCCCAGAGCTCCCAGAGTGTAAACCACCAACCAAAGAGTACACATGGAGTGATCCAGGGCTCCAGCCACATATGAAGCAGAGGATGGCCTTGTGGGACAGGGAAGAGAAGAGAGGCCCTTGGTCCTGTGAAGGCTTGATGCCCCAGTGTAGGGAAATGCCAGGACAGGGAAGCGGGAGAGGATGGGTTAGTGAACAGGGAGAGGGGGGATGGCATAGGGGGGTTTTGGAGGGGTTAAAATTTGCAATGTAAATAAAGAAAACATCTAATAAAAAAACAGAAAAAAATTTCTATCAATCTTATACTTATAATAATAAAACTCTAATCCTAGCTACCAGATAATTATATGAATAGAAATATTTTATGAGTTTTTTAAATTTTCATGTATTTTTACAAAAATCAACACATGAAATATTAGATTCCCACACTGACATTTTTGTAATTATCCTTTCTCTCAAATTCATCCTCCCCTGCTAGCCTAATTTCCCTCTGGAAGAGAGAACTCCCCCTGCCAGATTCCTGTACTCTATCATGTTATATGCTTCCGTTTGACAAATGTTCATCAGCTAATGTGATGCTCTGTTGGTCTCCTTTCAAAGTGCTTAGGTTTTTTTTTTTTTCACATTTACAACTATTTGAATGCATAGACATTACAGGCAAAGTTCTTCATAGGAAGGAGAACATGGTGTTTTTGTGCTTCTGAATTTGGGTCTCCTTGATTTTATTCTTTTAAAAGGATATGTTTTCACAAGGCCGAGGTCCTTTCCTCCTATTGATGATCGAATTTGCGATCCTCTACTATACACATGCTGCCAGAACATTCAGTCCCTGGGAAAGGAAAAATTTACATGTAAATAAAGAAAATATATAATAAAAAAAAAAAGAAAAAAAAGAATTGAAAAAAAAGGATATGTTTTTGTAGTCATTGTTCTTTATTACATAATGTTTCCTTCCAAGGAAAGAAATTTTAAAATCTGATAGCAAGTGATGTATAGCTGAAGATGCCCATTAGCAAAATCAAGAAAAAATAACTGGGTCTGAATAATAAATGTATAGGACATGCCTGAGATACAATTACATTGTACACTAAACAAAGAGATGATGAAATACAAGGCAAGTAGCCTGAGAGATTGTAACAAGAATTAGAAGGGAAACTCAGGGAACACTAGGCATAACCTCCAGTCTACACATCTGGAAATGTTTGAATGAATCTATTTCATCTGTCATTGCCCTCAGGGCTTCTGTACAACAATGAGTATCCTAATCACTCTGAATTGCTTGTAAAGTTTGTATCCTGATTCCTAACATCAGGAAAGAACCTTTAAAACCTACATTAAACCAGTCTAATTAGTTTAGGGTTATACTAGAATATGTTACAATTTTTAAAAACAGTTGAAAGTAAAAAGTTATTTAAGTTATAGTTGAAACACTATTCTAAAAACCTATACCTCAGCAGAGAACAATATTCTCTGTTAAGAACAAAGAAAACAATATGTGTATTATTCAGGAATGTTGGAGTGTTTCCAACTGAGCCTCTGTTTCCTTCCTTACACTACAGGAAAATTCAGTCTCACACAGGTATTCACCTCTGAACTCTCTGTTTTCTAATATTTATTTTACTTTTTAGCAATAATTTATTACTCCCTTTTTTTCTCTCCTTCAAATTCTCCCATATACTCCTCTTTTTGTCACTGTTTTGCATGAATATATATGTGTACATATATATATATATACAAACATATATATTTGTACATACATATTCCTTGATATAACCTATTCAGTCCATTTTATACTGCTACTTGTATTTATGATTCAAGGGTTCACTCTTTGGCACTGGAAAAACTAATTGGTGTGCTCTTTCCTAAGAGAGGTTGCCAATCATATCCCCAACTTTCCTCAATTTCCTATAATTCTTGGTATAAGATTGAAGCCTTCTGGGATTTCTTTAGTCTGGTTTTTCATGTAAGCCTTGTCTCACTCAGATTTGGGCAGTCATGTGGGTAAGAAGTTACATGGATGTAACTTCTGTTTTACTAGGAGATACACTATCACAGCAAACTCCTGATCATCTTTCTCTTATAAATTTCTGCCCAGTATTCACAGTGTTTCCTGAACCCACTGGGACTGGATTCCACAACTCTTGTTATGGTTTTCTGAAGTGGTCTCTTTTGCTAAAAGAAGTTTCCTTTATGAGAGAAAAAAGAAACACACTTATGTGTGACTGTAAGGATAAATGTTCATACATTGTTTTTAGGGAATATGTTGGGTATAAGGACAAATACTTAGAGTGTATCTAGTATTGATGCATGTTTAGTAGGGGAGGATGTAGATTCTTTTTCATGATACATGACTTCACTTGCTAGGTTTCCAGGACCATATATCATTTCTCACTTAAGTGGGGATTATGTCTGATTAGAAAGATGTTGGTGATCACCAAGTATGTGTGCCACCACCACACCCTTAGGCTTATCCTGGCATGCTTGACATTGATGTTGTTCATAGTCATAACTGGATTGGATTTTTGGTTGCTTCTTTCCTTTGGAAACTTGCATATCACCTTCTGTTACCATTATTTCCAGGCCAGAGGCCTCAGGCTATGTGGAGTTTTCTTGTTAGTTATAAGTCTGAGGTGGGTAGCACAGGTTAGGGGAGAAGAAACAACGTTCAGGTGGGTTGGGCTGAAAGGTTGGTGATGGCTTGGATGTAATGAATCCTAGTAGAGATAACAGGCTGGGCCTGTTACTGAATTTACCTCCTGTACAAGCCTGAAGTATGCAATTAAATATGGATGACTGTAAAGGACAGATAGGGTACTCCCTAGAAGGAGCCTAAACATTGGTTATGAGGAAGATGGGATAGGCTAGACTATGCCAGACCACTTGATGTGGGACCAAGGCTAGACCTGGGCGAGTTGGGAAGGGTGCATGGATAGCACCAGTCACGAAGTCTCACTGTGCTGGAAGCTGGGGAAGGATGTGGGAGATTTAACTGGCTAGAGAGGGTAAACGTAACAATACATGTATATATGGGTAGTAACAGCTAAGGAAGGTCCTTGTAGAACCCTATAAGGATGTGACAGCTTAAGTTAAGGTGGCCAGACTAGACTGGGCACTGGAATTTGGAACAAGGGTAGATCTGGTAGCCTGGAAAGAATGTGTAAAAGAGAAAACAGAAAGACTCACATCTAGACCCAGAGAAAGGATATGGAGTATCTGGCTAGGCCGAAGGGTTAGGTGTACCATAAAAGGGATCAGTGGGTGAGTGTAGTTCATGTCTACTGTCTTAAAGAAACTTATGTTTCCGTTTCCAGCACAATTAATAACCAATATTTCATATACTAAGGCTGGGACTTTTTGCCCACTTTCTCTCTTCATGTAGGATTTGGTTTTCATTGTAATTGCACATATCTTCCTCATGCCAATAGTTTCATATATGCTGTAGCCATGCTGTGTTTAGAAGTTATTTTTTTTTTGCAGTCACGCACCAATTTGGATATTCCATTTTTTTTCTGCTGTATCTTTTGTAAGGATTCATGGAATTTGGGAGAAGGTATGATATGAAGTTCTAATTAGTGCTGAACATTCCCAAGTTTCTTATTCTCTGTACCTTCGTCAGTGTGCCTCCCTGTTACTCATCATCCCTTGAAAATAGGAACAGTTATAATGAGGGTTCAGAGACTCATGGATGCATAAATATAGTAAGTACTTAGGAGTCCGTCTAATACTATACTTAGCAGAATAACAGTATTATTTTGTCCCCTAGGGCCTAGAACATGCCTATAAACAGTCTCTTAATTGATTAATGGTGCCTTATATGGTTTCCAATGTTTACTTTAGAATAGTCATAGATATCAGGAAATTAGCAAGGCATCATAAAGAGATGTGTTCAAGGGAAGGGAGATAGAACACTCTGCTTAAATGAGAATAATTGACCAGGAAGGACTGAATTGGGGTGGGAGATAGGAGGGAAGGGCAAAGAATGACTGTGGGAGGGATAAATAATACTATGGAATTTTTGAAAACCTTATCTGTAAAATTATTCACAGAGAAAGAGAGAGAGAGAGAGAGAGAGAGAGAGAGAGAGAGAGAGTTAAAATAGAGCTACCTTATAGTAGCATGACAGAGCTGCAGTGAAAAAGTTCCAAGTTAAAAACAAAACAAACAAACAAACAAAAACCAAAAAAATAAGCAAAACAATAACAACAACAAAACAGTGTTATTGATGGGTTACCTCTCTTTACTTCTTTTGGAGTTGTTGGCCAGTGCTGTTCCATAGACCTTCAATTACTTTTGGCTACAATCCTTAGAACTTGAATATAAGAATCTATTTCTGAAGGAACCACATATTTGAGTCATTGAATGTGAAAAGGTCAAATTGATTCTGACCTGGGAAGAGTCAGTTTACACCAGCTAGTTTTCACAGTACTGGGAGGTACTGTGCATGCCATGGAATATGAAAATTAGTGAGCATTTGCATCCAGATATGAACCTTGTAGGATACAATCACAACTGCTCTGGCAGGGAAAAAGTATGAAAACTATCACCACTGTTATCTCTATTTTCTCATTATGAGACCTTACTAACTTGAATCCTTTTCTGTGCTAATTAACAATCTAATAACCTTTTCTACAAAAACAAATATTTTCTTGATTAGTTTTTTAATTTCTGAATACAGTAATGGCTGGGCTTCTGCCACTGGCCATGATTGTCTTCCCCCCCCCCCCCAGAGGAGAAAAATACAGTCCATCATTATCATGTAACGTACCTTTCAGCCTAATATCATGGCAACTCAAATACTCATGGGATTTAATAGAATCCCATAAATGAACATTCTTGCGAGACCTGGCTGAAGCTTCCTTAGAGTTAACCAAGAGCTTCTGAGTTCTGGATTATCATCTATAGCTCTTGTTTCAGTGTCTCAGATCATGGAGAACCCGTGTGTTCCAAGGGGGAACATGAGCGAAGGACCTCAGCTTGCAACTGAGAATTTTCTGACACATCCTCAAGATGTTACAGATTAAGAAAATGCTTTCTACATATTAAGAACTAGTCTTAAAGTCTATCTATAAGAGTTAAATTCTTCATTTTTGGACTTACATTTTAAAAAGGGATAAGGTCCTTTCTCTAACTCCTTCATTGGGGACCCTGTACTCAGCTCAATGGATGGCTGTGAGCCTCTACATCTGTGTTAGTCAGGTACTGTCAGAGCCTCTCAGGAGATAGCATGTGTTTAGCTGAGGATTGCAAAATCGATCATCGATGGGAAGAGAGGCCCTTGGCCCTCTGAAGGTTCTGTGCCCCAGTGTAGGGGAATGCCAGGGCCAATAAGTGGGAGAAGGTAGGGTGGCAGGCATGGGGAGGGGGGAGGCAACAGGGGTTTGTTCTTGTTGTTTTTGTTTGTTTGTTTGTTTGTTTGTTTGTTGGAGGGGAAACTTGGAAAGGAGAAATCATATGACATGTAAATAAAGAAAATATCTAATTAAAAAATAAATAAATAAAAAGGGATAAGGGATCATAAAATTCTCATATTTCAAATTCCATCATAAATCTCACAAAGCAAGTGAGCAAGCATTATTAAGTTACTTTATGTGCCAGATATTATTCCTTGAAATTGAGATATAAGATTTTTTTTTAGTCTTTTTAAAGAAACCAAATGGAAAAGGAAAATTATTATTTTGCACACATATGTATTTTTCTACTTCATATGTAATTTCATTAGAGAAGTTCTTTAGCTTGAAATAAGACATTTTAACACATTAGATTGATAAGCCCTATTTGGAAAAGATCAAATTAATTTTCATATAAGCACTATTATATATACTGAAGGTAGGTAGATTGCTATAATATTAATTTCTGTGTCTGACATTCAATCAAAGAATCAGAGTTTATTAATAGAAAATTCAACTAAAGTTGAAATATTTATCTTAAAAATGAACTCTGATAACATTGTCAGAAATTTGAGTATCAGAATCATTGGTCAGAGCTCCTGGAATGTACTCTTTTCCTTCTGGCCATATTGGGTTCAGCAATGTCTGGCACCAGTCTGTCCCTCTTCGTCGCAGGATCTCCTTGACTGACATATCACCAAGTTATATCTGAGATAAAGAGTCAATACTGGTAGAGAAATATAAGTAGAGGAGATAGTATTTGCCAAAAGTGATAAAGAAAAATTTTTAGCTCCTATCTTTAATAAACACACATATTTTAAAAGCTCACTTATCTATAGCATTAAAAGGAAAGAAATTGTTAACATATATCTGTGTATTTGAAGTATTTGAAATGCAATTTATAAGGTTATGTAATACATCAAAATGGGAATTTCTGTAATGGGATCGCAGGAGATACTCTAACTCTAGTGTGGTGCCATAAGATTGTATCAGTTTTTCATTCATGGGATTCCATATATCTCATGGAACATTTTAGAGATGGAAACAAATAAATGATAATATTTAAAGTGAAAAAATATGGAACTCATTTGTGTTTTGAGAACAGTTAATAATGGATTACTTATCAGTTTCACTGATATATACTTTCTAAAAATTAGCTGTCATCCTGGTAAACAAGCAATGATCTAACAGAAACACCTTAAAAACTTTGAATTATACAAGTTGTTGAAAGTACAGCAGAAATCTATTCAATATAAGGATGAATTTTTAGTAAGTATAATTGCCCTAAAATTAATCCTTGTGTTTTACACAGGCTTCATCATAGAATAGAAAGCATTTGTTTATTATAATCACTCTTCATTGAGAAAAAATGCAATAGCCTAGTTTAAATATGAGTTTTTGTGTTCTCATTTTTCATTTAGAACAGAAAAAATTATAAGGCACAACATGTGAAGGAATATATAAACTTAGCAATAGTTAGTGGATACAAAGTTTCAGGATGAATTTCACAGATGTACCTAGAATTATCAGGAAGATTTATAAAAATTTTAAATTTCAGCCAGGGGTGGTGGTGCAGGCCTTTAATCCCAGCACTTGGGAGGCAAAGGCAGGCAGATTTCTGAGTTCAAGGCCAGCCTGGTCTACAGAGTGAGTTCCAGGACTGCCAAGGCTACACAGAGAAACCCTGTCTTGAAAAAAAAAAAAAAAAAAAAAAAAAAAAAAAAAAAAAAAAAAAAAAAAGAAAGAAAGAAAGAAAGAAAGAAAAGAAAAGAAAAAAAAAAACTTTTAAATTCCGAAGTCAAATATAATTCGAAGGTTGTTGAAAGGTCCTGAATAGATTATTATCTTAAGCATTATTTGAAATATAAAGAGAGGGTAATAGACCAAAAATACTTGAAAGACTAAGCTATGTAAAGGAGAAGTAAGAAGAAAGAACAGTGGGTGTTAACCACGATGGAAGAACTAAGACAAATACCCAGGAGGTGAGGTGTCTGACTCAGAGCAAAAATCCACACATATGTGAGTTTTCAGACATAACCAGAGGCAATTAAAATGGACTTATCTGGGGCTAGAGAAATGGCTCAAAGGGTAAGAGCACTGACTGCTCTTCCAGAGGTCCTGAGTTCAATTCCCAGCAATCACATGGTGGCTCACAATCATCTATGATGGGATCCGATGTCCTCTTCTAGTGTGTTTGAAGACAGTTACAGTGTGCTCATATACATAAAATATATAAATAAATATATCTTTTTTTTAAAAATATACTTACCTGGGAGGTGTCATGGGGAAAGCTACTTTTTCTACAGTAAGGGTCACAAACCTTTAAACAAGCCATTGCTCCTAGCCTACTTCCTCTGTTTCAGGGCTAGGGAACTGGACTAGACTGAGTTGAGTTGTGACTTCGTCAGAGGCTGTTCTCATGTTTTTTTTAAGCAATGAGCAAATTGAAGATACTTTTCATGTCGGGGATTTTATACTACTATGGTCTTTCTATTTCTTTGGCTGTACAGGTAAGCAGTTTAAAATGAAATTGTGTTTTAACCATATAAAATGCTAATTGGATATTTGTATTTGGTGGGAAGTTCCAACTTCCATGATTTCAACTTTTTACACTTTTTGCTTAATTATGTAGTGAGAAACTTATGGCAACAAATCTCAGTTACATTATATAGAACTTTATATTCTAAAGTGTTCTCTGTTGGGAAGCTGGCTCTTGATATTCATGCCCTACTTAGTCCATTCATTCATCAAGTGCCAGGTGCTTTAGTTTTGTACAGTGGAATGCAACTGTACATAATTCATAACCTTTTCTTTGTGCACTGGCTGGGAAATGAACTAGAGTGGGAACTGCTATTTCCTTTGTTAAGCCTCTTTGTTATTTTGTTACAGGTTCTAAGTAGGAATGAAGCATCCACCCTTTGGTCTTCCTCCATCAGACTGAGCCTGGGGACCCCAATGGCAGAGTTAGGGGAAGAACTGAAGGAACTGAAGGGGATTGCAACCCCATAGGAAGAACACTATCAACTAACCTGACACCCTAGAGCTCCCAGGCACTAAATCACCAGCCAAAGATTATACATGGATGGGTCCATGTCTCCAGCTACATAAGTAGCAGAGGATTGCCTTATCTGACATCAATGGGCAGAAAGACCCTTGGTCCTGTGGAGGTCTGATGTCCCAGCATAGGGGGATGCTGAGTAGTGAGGTGGGAGTAGGTGGATAGTTGGGGAAGTACCCTCTTAGAGGCAAAGGGGAGAAGGGATTGGATGGGAGATTGGGGAGGGGAGACTAGGAATGGGAACAGTACTTGAAATGTAAAAAAATAAAATAACCAATAAAAAAGCCTCTTTATATTATCATTGGAATTGCTTAAGAAAACTATTAACTAATATGGCATATAGGAACTCATGTCCCTCAGCTCTGCTCAGCATCAAACAAGCAGACTACATTACAGAATATATAAGTAGCTTGTATAGTCCCATTGGGTTCTGTCTGTGAGCACATATGCTGAAAAAAGTGGCACTTGAATTAGGAAACAAGTATGATGGGACAACTGTCCTGGATCCACAATTGTCATGCAAGACATTTCTAATCTGTTGAAACCCAGTGAGGAAAAGTGCTCTGTCTATTGCTGTCTCTGACTCTGTTTCTGTCTCTGTCTCTGTCTCCTCTCCCTTCCTCTCCTTCTCTTTCTCTCTCCTTTCCTCCTTTCCTGTCTTGCCTTTGGGTTTGATCTTTTCTCCGTGGACCCTCTGGATCTTTCTGGTATTTGGCATGGTACTGACAGCCACTCTATCAGCTCCTTGGGTCTGAATATTTTGAATGTGAGCTAAACACTGCTTGTGACTTCCTTGCAACTTCCCAGTTTCTGTAATTGTATAAGGCAATCCCAATGATAAGTCTTCTTTAATACTTTTATACCTATTTTGTCCATCAGTCTATTTATTATCTATCTACCATCTATCTATATCTATATCTATCTATCTATCTATCTATCTATCTATCTATCTATCTATCTATCTATCTACCTCTTTTCTAACATCTGTCAGTTCATTCATATATCATCTATTTGTAACTTCCTAGTATTTTTCTCTGAAGATACAGAGCCAATCAATCAATATAGAGCATATATAGTTGAACTTGAAATAAATCCTGTTAGTGGTGACAGATGCCAATTCTTCAGATTTGTTAGTGACTGTGTGTAAACCAGAATGACTTGGCAGTAGTCTGCGGGAAGAATCAATAAGGTTCAGCCACTGAGGATGTGAGGTCATGATAAGTCATGAAAAATTATCAAGACTGAGGATTAGATTAATTTATTGATTGGATGTGTTTTCCATCTGTCTTGTCAATAACATCAGAACATTAGGGGTGAGTAATTTTTATTTATTAAGGAACCTGAGGAGCAATCAAATGGCAACTCTTGTAAGTCAGTCAAGTAGACTCATACACACACACACACACACACACACACACACACACACACA